>JAODKM010000034.1:15144750-15158415 GCA_026780845.1 Petrocephalus sullivani
CTGATAGAAGAGCAACTTTGACTGAAATAACCACTCGTTACAGCCGAGGTATGCAGCAAAGCATTTGTGAAGCCACAGCACGCACAACCTTGAGGTGGATGGGCTACATATATTGAAAGGAAAATACTGTGTGAAACAGACAGCTGTCTATCCCTTACTGAATTTTGCCCAAAGCCTTTTCCTGTGTGTGACAAATTAAAGCGGAGTGAATTTATGCACAGATGCAAGCTAAGACACAAATGAGTCACTGCTAAAGCAAGCTAAAGTCAGATATTTGCAAAGCTTTGTAAAAAAAAAAGTACACCAAAAAAGTAATTAAAATCAGTTAATACTTACCTTTGGCATTATTATATTTATTGCATACATTTTATGAAATAATGTCGTAGTAATCATAGTCCACTTGTTTTATATGGGGTTTTTACAGTGGGCCTTAGATATTGATTATTCAAAATATTCAAAAATGAAAGATTCATCCATTTTGTTGATGTTCTGCAGTAAAAGGGCACCATGGGGGGGGGCATAAAAAATTGAAACATAATTGGATTTGTCTGAGCTGGGGACCCAAGAAGATCCCTTTCTTGGGGCCTGAAATCTCCAACAATGCCCCCGCTTCCTCTTTGAGCATGTACCCTGTTAGACTGGTATCTTATCCACCCTGTTTCCAAGCCTTGCGTTTCCTGGGATGATCTCCAGATTCTTTGTAACCCTCAATAAGCAATTACAGTGCTGTGACATTACAGTGCTATGACAAAGTTTCTGATTCCCTCTGTTGTTAATTATTTACTCAATTGTTTCTGATCCCCAAACAGATTTAGGATAGTAATAAAGAACAACCTGAGTAAATACAAAACACCATTTTTAAATTTGATCAAAAAGAATTAAACCAACATTCATATCGCCCATGTGACAAAATAATTTCCCCCTGTTGTCACTCAATCAATGAAATGAGCGAAATATAAATAACAATGACTTAATTAAATAGACACACCTAACTTGCTAGCTGCCAACCCTGTTGAATGTACACATCCCTGAAACAGAACCATAGCAGCACTGTGGAGCTGGATAGGGAGTCTCAAGAAGCAGCACATCATGGCTCGATCAAAATGAAGACCCAAGAAATGGGTAGAAATGTACCAGCTGGGAAAGGGGTACAAAGCATGATTGGAAAACCTTGGACTCCAGGAAACCACCATGGGAATAATTGGGTCCCAATGGAAAATTTGCCCAGGAGTGGCTGTCCTTGCTGAACTCATCCAAGAGCTCATCAGTGAAGACACAGCAGGCCCCAGATAAAGAGCTTAGGAACTGCAGACCTTTCAGGTCAGTCAGTGTTTGAAGCCATGATTCTATGATTAGACAGACACTGGGCTGGTGTCCATGATGGCCTGTCGAACACTGATCAAAAAACACCTTTATTACCCTCAGCACTTTTGGGACAATATTCTGTCAAAAGTGAAATTGTTTGGAAGACTTGGATCCTGCTACACTGGGGCGTTGCAAGCTGAAACACGATTCAAAATGATGCCTACCATAGTGGGGCATTGCCACAACCACTATGGGCCAAGTGACGCACCAGTGGTGGTAAATCGAAACTTAAACTATTGTCTTAAGAAAGTATTACGATTCATATTTAATATTTGAAGTACTTTATCATCAACGGACATAAAAATAAACTGGATAAAAAACGTTTCAGTCATAAACTCCAATTGGTAATGAAATTAGCATTGACATACAAAATCATTCGCTTATATCAAAACTTAAGGTGCATAACACTTAACAAATCAAATTAATTTTCAGGATAAACATTGTTAACTCAGCCATAACCTATTAATATAAATAAGACAAATGAATCTAATCAATCCAACGGCGTTATCATACAAACTGTGGACGGGATGATGCTGCGTTCATCGCAACTCGGAAAAACAGGACAAACAGATGATGATATGGATGATTCCATATTTTAAGGGACATGTGGCAACCCTGCTGACCACACGTCCCTGAGAAAGTGATATCTATTCACAACGTTGTAACGTCAACATTTTCTACATAACGTATGCTAGACGAGGTTAATTATTATTATTTGTTATCCATTGTCATTGACATTGTATTTATTGTTAAAGTAACTAGCTAGGGGGTAACTTTACAGTATATGTTAGGCAAGTACCTCTGTGTCTTTTTTTTCAGTCTGTCTCGTGCAGCATCATATGTTCCTATTATCGAACTGTGTCATATTCTCTTTTTGTCATGCAGTATTAGGATGCACAAAAGGAAAAGGCAGGGGAAGATTGCATAGTGTAGATGTAAAGAAAATGTAGAAATGCAGGAAGTTATATATAATTGGCCGTAATGAGCTGTGATGATTTCAAGGGCAGTTTTACTTCCCCATCCTAGAACCCCCCCACTTTTAAAAAGCTTGATATGCCCCTGCTGCTACATCTGTCATAAAGCAAATCGCTTTCCACTCAAAGAACGCCATGTAAAGCACCAATCTCTTTGCACTGCAAGCATTTGATTGCAGTTGTTGTGCAACCAAGTATTGAGTTTAGGGGGTGTTGGTGAATTGTTTTTCTTTAATAATTCAAACAACCACTTAAAATGCTGTTGTTTACTCAGGGTGTCTTTATATTATCCTAAATTGGTTTGGGGACCAGACAGTAAGCAAAAAGAGGGAATCTAAAAGGAAGCGAATACTTAGTCACGGCACTGCAGGTGCAGACAGGCCTCTGGGAAGTTGGGGAATTTTCCCAGTGGGCCAGTCTTGTGAGGGCCGGTCTTTATTCCCCAGCCTCGCCATTAGGTTGTGTGTGTGTGTGCATGTGTGTGTATGCCCAACCTGTTGGTCAATCTTGGCGTGTTACCAGGTCAATTGCTGGAGATTAATGGATGATTCTTTGTTTTATTAATGGCCAACTGGTTGATCGCGATGGGTAAATATACTGCTTTTATGCTTCCAGCCCACCCTTGTGGCATTGTATTTATATATCAATTTGTTAAGATGTCCTTTAACCATCTTGAGCCCAGTAAATCACAACCAAGTCCAGTAAGGACCTTAACATCCTTAGGAGTTCAAAAATACCTTGATTAGATCAACAAAGGGTGGTTTAACTTGGGTAAATCCATGGGCTGTATACCCAGTGGTATCCAGGGTCATTCACTCTATCTGCCTTCATAAAATCCAGGTAACATTAATGGATGTATTATGTTAAATTGCTGAACTGTTCCTTACATAGATTAGCGTCTTAGATGAGAGAGGAGAGAGGGTTATAATTAGTGCAAATGTTTGAAAGCAGGAGTCAGGGGCAGATGTGATTCCAGATTAAGATGCGTTATTTTTCAGTTCAGTAGCGTCCGTTTTGAGAGTGGCAAGTAACAGCACGTAGAACTATTTTTCGTGGGGTATGCTGTTGAGGAATTTGCAGAATTTGCAGAATTTAATAAAACCTGAAACTGCTTGGGGGGGGGGGGATTTCAGAAAGGGGACTAGTTTGAACTAAAATCTTTCACAAAATTTAAGAGAAGTGCTTTGCTTCATTCAGAATGTTTAGTTCTGAACATATTGCAGGCAATGTTCATGGACCATAAGCCTGCTGTTGGTTTACTGTTGAACGTTGTTTCATTACAGCATATATGGATATGGCAAATAAATTGGCAGAATTATTTTTATAAATGCTGTTGCTTTTGCAAAAAAAGTTTCAGAAAACTTTCCCAACATTCTCAAAGATTAGAATTTAATGACATTTAGTTAATACATAATTTCTATGAGTATTTCAAGGAAATTGTGTGAGTGATTGGTGTGTTAGTGTGCCCTGTGATGGGTACGCGCCCCATCCTGAGTTGCTCCGCTACCTGATCGCTCTGGACCCCCCGCAATCCTGAATTGGACAAGCGGGTACAGAAAATGGATATATGGATGGATGGAACCCCATAGATGTACATTGAAGTCACATCTCAAAGGTGAACTGATTTCATCTTCCCATTTGCTTAAAATACAACTCATATTTCACATACCAAAGATATTAAGTCAGCTAGAGGAGTGCCCAAATAAACAGCTGTAGTGTTAATCGGATTAGCTTTGCGAGCGCTTCAGCAATATTGGCATTCAGTCTCCAGCTTGTTTTTAAAACATATATTATATGAAATACTGGAAATAAAATTCTGAGATCCTGACTCATGACTTGCGCGTGATTGGCTCCCTAAGGTGAAGGTTGCAAACTATATAGACAAGAAAACTAAACACTTGCAGACTTTGGCAAGCACTGCTCAGTGTAGAACAGCCAGTCTGGATACTCTGAAGGGTTTAACTGACACTGATGAATGGCCTTGCCTCACAGAAACATTTAAATATGTAGGCGAATGACACACCAAAGTGGCATTCAAAGGGCTGGCAAGAAAATCACAGTTTTCGAGGCAACACAGAGCAAATCAGTTCCTCCGCAGGTAAGCATGTTAAACTCAAACGTGGAATCAAACACCCAACACGTTCTGGTTAATAAGAAGAGGGATACACAGTGGCCACTCAGCGATGTAGATGCACACACAAAGACATGCAAATGAATGCCCTGGCAGGCAGTTTTTACCTTCCTGTCCCTAAATTCTCTTTAAATACCAGATGGATCCTCTAATGGGCTCACACAGCAACAGGCAGCTGCCCTGCAAATGGTCACGCCTTACATTTTCTGTACTAATGTTCCCTCTTCCTGCTTGCGAATGGGTGAGCTGCTTAATGTGAGATTTGATTTTTCGGCAGTGCATAAAAATAAACAGTGAAGGAACTGTGACAGTTAAAGACCTGCAGCGTACAGCAGATCATGAGACCTTGCTCATTTTCTGTATAGCTCCCTTCCAAACTGCCATGAACATTCTAGCACTGAGAGTGAGGTATGCTGGGTAGATCATGTCCCTTTGAAAAGCAGTACACCCAGTGGACTGATATTAGGCACCTTATGACCACAATGTTAGGTACTGCTGTGCGGTGAGCATGCCTGAAGTCCTGATGGTCAGTACTCCATATTTCTATTCTGCCAGCGTTACCCTGGCAACAGTAGTTTCTAGGGTACTTACTCTTTATGCTGTTGCTAGTTTTAACTGAATTTTGATAAGGACACACTGAGATTCCTAATTCCAATTTTAAATATGATTCACATCCCGATGGCTGGTCCTTCAGTATTGTTACTTATACTGCTTATATGTTGGACCTGCTGAGATAATTGTCTAAAGGGTAACTCCTCTAAGCCACGCCCCAATCGCACTATGACAATGGCCTGCCTATGGGGGCTGGGGGGTTAAAGAAAGAAAACAATCCACCTGCCACTAATCGTCCGCCCTCTGACCGCAAGCTTTCCTCACTTGTAAGTCACTTTGCGGAAAGATGTCTGCTGAATTAATAATAATTAATCTATCTTCCAGGTCTGCTTATCCAGTACTGTCTTACCGTACACCTGGAGCCAACCACAGGACAGGGAAGACCGTAAACTGGCTGCCAGTCCCTCATGGGGCACCAACAAATTTTCTCATTACACTATTAGGTATGTTACTCTATCCAGCCATTAGTTTTCTATAACCAGTAATCCAATACAGGGTCACGTTGAGCCTTGTACTGTTGTTTATTGCTAATTCTTTAATAAAACTGCATTTTCCTCCATTATGTACGGGCCTCAGTATTTCCCTTCCCTGCGCAGTGTTGCTTTTTGCTTTCCTACGTTAATATATGCGTGTTAATGAAAGCTGAGTAGCATACATATATGCAGGACTCCTGTAAATGAAGATAAAGCTGGTACAGCTATGTGAAGGCTGCTTTGTGCGTGTTTCTGTTTTCATAGCAACCGCTGTACAAAGGTTGAGAACATTACAGTATGCTATCAGAAGGGTTTCTGAATCTCCTAGGAGAGTGAGAGACAAGGTCATCCAAGCACCTCGAGGAAGCATCACTGCAACACTGAAAAGATTCTAACACATTTTCTAATCTGACCTTAAAGATAATGCCAACAGCCAGATGTAGGAAATATGAAAGTAATGAATTACCATGATCACGTCCAGTGCTATCTGAATTTCTTATCGCACATATACCCTCCATGACTTTATTTTTATTTATGCTATTTATTTACTTAATATTTTTTTTCAGGATGGTATGTTTACTTGTCTATTCTGCGTGCACTGTGTGTTTTACTTTATCAATCAGTAAAGTTTATCTTATCTTATTGCTGATTTGCCAAGCTGATATTTAATACATCAGCTTTTAGGCTGGCTGTGTTGCCACAGGTTCGACTTTTTGGTAAAATCATTTACGTGTGAAGCTGGGGCCTCCTACAGGCCGCGAGCTGAACTGCTGATCTGTAGAGTGCTCTCTCCCCAGGATGCGTGTCACCCACTTACCGCACACAGCCCAAAATCTGCATCTCCACCAGCCAGGCTCTATTGAAGGAGACACACTCTCCCTTGTGTCCTGACGGATCCCTCCACGCTCTGCCCGGCTCCATCCAGCTGCTGCCAGCTGTGCATTTTTCAAAGATGAGAGGTGGAGGCACAGCCACTTAATGAAGGAACGACTGCCTTTGATGTGCTGTGAGTATTTTATCTCCTCAGCCCACCCTCACCACACACCCCTTATGATTCCTTATAAATCAGCATGTTCCCTTCAGCCAGACAAAGCTTCTCATCCCACAGGAATGTAATAAGACAGAGTCATAGTGTTGTTTCAGTGTTGTTTTGAAAAGGAACCTTCTCTCCCCAAGGGTGGCCTGCTGTACCTCTCAGGTTCTGCAGGTGAACATGTGCCACAAATTTATGCTCTGAGGCCTTGAGCCATACAGTCCTTCTCCAAAAAGATTTCCTTCGTAAGTGTGGAGAGTAGGCCATAAAGATGCATTATGACATAAAGACAATGCATTTTATCTCTTCAGTAAACTGGAACACTGCAAGGGCGCAGTGGTTAGCACTGTAGCCTCACACCTCTGGGACCAGGGTTTGAGTCTCCACCATGGCTCCATGTGTGGGGTTTGCATGTTTCCTTGCTGTGGGGTTTCCCCGCACAGTCCAAAAAAGAGACCATGCTGAGGTTAAGTGGAGTTACCTAATTGCCTGATGGTGCCCAGCAACAGGCTGCCCAGGGTAAATCCCTGCTTTGCACCTGTAGCCTCTGGGATAGGCTCCAGACTGTCCGCAACCCTGAATTTTGCACATGATTTCAGAAGATTTGCAGACCTTTTTACTTATTAAAAGCATGTTATTTCTTCTTTAACGTGTACTGATTTTTCAGATTTTTCAAATGCAATACAGTGAGATCAAATATTCGACCATCGTCAAACCTTGTTCATTTTCCTTGAACTCAATGGAATAAATAATGGTCTAACATCACTATCTTTGGCAGGCGAAGGAGTGATATATACTTTGTCACTAATATGCACAAGAGGAATTCATCAGTGCTGAAGCATCAACCTGTCATCACGAGAACTGAAATCCATGCCTGTGATGCACAACCATGGTAAATTTCCAGCTGAAATAAATCTTTGAAACAATTATACGTATGATGTTGGGGCAGAAACGTCTCTGGAACAGGGAAGGGAAGGTTAGCGCCTCAGTACTTCCAGGCATACG
Source organism: Petrocephalus sullivani (assembly GCA_026780845.1). Classification (NCBI taxonomy): domain Eukaryota; kingdom Metazoa; phylum Chordata; class Actinopteri; order Osteoglossiformes; family Mormyridae; genus Petrocephalus; species Petrocephalus sullivani. The sequence goes on from JAODKM010000034.1 coordinate 15,152,344, forward strand.
GTGCACGCTGGAGGCCATGCAGAGTGATTAGGAATTGATAAGTGGAGAATATCTCACCTCTTCACACTCTCTCTGCTTTCTCCAATCACACACCAACCTGTACGGCATCTCCCGTCTTGCCGTGGGTGGCTCCTCCTGCTCGCAGCTCCCTCGGACACCCCCTCTTGGGGGGGGGACCATCAGTCCCTCTTGGCGGAGCAGCCGGGAGGGGGGTGGCAAGCTCCATCTGCAGCAGGAGCCCGGTGATCAGAGCTGCTGAAGTGTGGCGTGAGAAGAGGTAGGCTGAGATGGCCAGCATCGCCCGCTCGGCCACATTTCGCCGCAGACGCCGCATTAGTGCACCAGACGCTGCTCGTCGCGGCAATTACGCGAAGAAGACTCGGGCCCGCTGAGAGGAAGGCCAGCTTCCCCGGCTGAGAAAGGGATACGCAGGAACGCAAAAAATAACAAAGCACATGGAGCCTCATGGGCCAGTAGTGTCATCTCACACCTCCCGGGTTTGGGGTGTGAATCCCGCAGCTGACCTGCATGTGTATAAGAAGCACGTGTCCCCATGTCAAATGGGTCTCTTCCAGTTACTCCAATCTCCTACTGAAATCCAAAGACACACAGCCCCACAATGGACTGGCATCCCTCCCAGGGTATACCCCAGGGAAAGGCTCCAGGCTTTGCCTGTAATGGATGACTGGATGGATGAAGATATTATCCACATTATCTTCCAGTAAATGTCATCTGCTGATTTGTCTCTGCGTACCACTTCAGCCTCTCTGAGGTTTCTGCTCCTGTTTACATGCAGGTGACCAAAAAACATCGCAGGCTGCTTTTTCAAGATGTTTGTCCAGGATTTCTCTGAGTGAAAAAAACGGTTGGCACCGTCCGTGGATGTGAGAGGAAGTGAATCTGTTCCCGGCTAGGTGTGATTCATGTAGGAGACATGCGCCTGTAGCACTGGCCGGCACACATACCCAGAGATTCACTAGCGGAATGCAGACAGACGCGAGAGCTGAAAACGGGCGGCTTTTCTGGACCAGGTCTGATCCTCTCTCGTCTCTACCTATGTTAAACCAGGCTGAAACCACAGATTTGTGAACAACGATGGCTTTGCTATTAAAGATTGACATTTTAGTGTCAGTTCCGGTGTTCTGTGTAGTGCGACCCGAGGTCGGCCGGCTCACATTTACCAGTCGCCTCTCTTTTTTGGGCATCCTCCCTTTTCCCTTCCATAAAAAAAGCATAAGGAAAAGCAAACACAGAGAGCACAGCTGGCAATGACACCTGGCTTTTCCGAAACACATTTTCTGCATATCAGCTGAGCCAGAAAGAATTGGCCAGTGATGATTTGCTGGCAGATTGTGAAGATTCAGCTGTAGTTTAAAATCTGCTATTTCATACACAAGTACCACTTGCGCTACACCATCTAATATCCGTCTTTCATTCATTTTCCATTAATCTGGATTTGTTCTACATCCACGTGCCAGGGGATATGTTAGACCATTATTACTCTACTTTGCACATAGATATTTGATATTTACGTACTCCTTATTTGACTGCTACATTCGGATAAGTGACAGAGGAGGGGATCCACGGGGTGGCAGACAGCATCATGCAGACATTACAGCTCAGTGCTTTGCTGTAAGGTGCAGTTTTTCCAGCTATGCCGCATATTTTTGGACCAAGCGATATAATTATGCTGCGAGTAGCTGTGTGAGAAGGTAATGTATCATTTAAATGCTTAACTGAAGCACTGCAGACCCACTGGATATCGATGAATCATCGAGTTAGCATAGAAAGGCTCTTTTATCATTTTGCTTCATTAATATTTGCTAAATGTATGACATTTCAGTTTTACCAACTGTGAGTCTGTACGTAGTTAAACAATTAATGGAAATTGGATGGATGGATGGATGGACACACTCAAGAATTATAATGGATTGCAAACAAACTTTTTAGTAATTAGTAATATGTAAGAAGTGAAAGAAAAACAAAATACACAAATAATCCCTTTCCACTTATCTAGAAATATACTAGGTACTGAGTTCATAAATGATTTACACGGGTCTTTGATTAAGGTTAAATGGAGGATTTCACTGCAGTACACTGATAAACAACGGATCGGTACTTATCCAATTTATTATGTTTTCTCTTGACCTCCGGCTCTCTTTCCTTTTCATACATACACCTCAGTGATAGAAAACGACAATTGCAAACGCATCATGAAACCACCAAAAATACATTGGCGACTCAGTTAAAAACATCATGACTTCTGAGCCTTTGTGCACTGAGCTGAAAACCTGAGGGAGGAATTAATTTCTTAAGAGAACACAGGGTAGCAGAAGAATGACGCTGTCAACTCCCCCCCCGCCCTCCAGCCAATCCTGTCTCCCACTGCCCGAAACAAACCAAGAATCAGTCTTTCTGTTCATGCATATGGGGATGTGCTTCCCATTGTGTGCAAGTAACTGGCCGAACTGGTGAAGGCGGAAAGTCGGTAATGGAAATAATAAAAGATAATAGAAAACCTACACAAAACGATTCGTGACTCCCGGAAGAAACAGCTGTAGGAGTTTGACTGAGTAGCGCTTACTGCCGGTTACATAATCACCGGTCATCAGCTCTGCAGATCAGAGGGTCAGCTCTCCACTCACACTTTCGTCCTCTTGGAGAAGCATGAACGAGATTAGCACTTCAACACCCCTGCAGTGTGTGTGCGCGCTTCGTAACGCATCTGTGCGCCCTCATCTTCATGCAGAGCCAAGCACACATGCCTGCTTTATTTAACAATACACACAGCGATTCCATATTAAAATAGCTCTAGACTGTTCTAATTTAATTACCGGGTCCTTTAAAAGACACACTTGGAAAAGGCAAACATATACTGAAGGCTATAATAAAGACAATAATAAAAAGCTTTAACACTTGCTAAAGTTTATTTCCTGTTTCAACAAATATATGCTTGACATGTTATCCATTTACAAAAAAAGTTTTTGTAAAATTGATTTGATACAAGATTACTAGCATGTTTTTTACTTTTTAATATAATAATAAATATTTTGGTAATCCATATAGATGTATATTATTATTTCAGATCTGCATAAATGAACCATATTTTTTCAGTGGCTTTTTATGAGATATTTCTTTTTAGACACAAGATCAATAAAATCCAGAAACAACACGCAAAAAATCACACGTTTCCATATGATACGTTTTATAAGTGCCGTTATTCATTACAGTGCGGCACTATTGTACACTGTCTGGGTGCTTCGTGTGTGGCTGGCTTCACTATTAGCATGTTTAACTGGAACCAGAAATGCTTTCTGCTGCCTGCTGCGGCACTGTTTTTAAGAAAGAACTCTAACAAAAATGTCAGCCATTACAGAATTTTTTGGAGGAGCGACAGAGATGAAGCTACATCATGTACTTTCAAACCCATACGGGAGGATTTTCAGATACAAATTCCATCTCCAACAGGACGGAGCCCCAGAATATGTTGATTCTGCTTTAGGATTACTATTCGCTTCTGCTGTTGCCTGGCAACTAGAACTGGCCTTGGCTTTCTAAAACGAGGTATTATTCCTTTTCTTATTCTTTGCCGTAAATATGAATCATATTTAACATGACGGAAATGAATCAGAAAATGCATCCTCACCCTGCATCCCATAATGTGACATTGGGAAGTCCAAGGGTGAGAAGCCATTTTGAGATTTTGAGCAGGTAACAGATTTCCAGCTCCCAGCAGGAGTGGGCCTGTTCTCCTGAGCCCTTACTCCACCGGCTCAATTTTCATTTTCACGGAAAAAGCTGGAGAATCTGCTGTCATTATTTTCATACTGTAACACTTCTTACCAGCCCAGATGCATCTCGTTTGCTTTCTTATTTGCATAACTGAGCCAGAACAAAAACACTCAATAATTTTAACAAGAACCAGAAACTTTAATGTTTAATGACATGTTTAAAAACATGTTTTAATCACTGCAGCAGATCATTTGCAAAGTTCCACATAGTACTTCATGTACTTTCAAGTACCAGACCTGACCTTTTAAAGAAGAACTCAAGCTTAGCTTAAACAACAAGAATTGAGCACAAAAATCATGTGTTCTTCTGAGTAGAAGCCATCCCATTCTGTGATATTTAGAAACTCTGGTTTCCAGACTACATAAGGGTTGCAGGTTGTATATGTTTCTACGATTTCCTGTCACCCCACAGGTACTTTGCCATGAGGCGGCCTGCATCTCGAGGCCTGGGCAACAGGTGAACAACTCACCCCAATCTTTCCAGGGAGCAGTTATCAACTCTGCACCTCAGTCTCCTAAAAATGCCCTGAAAGGCTAATTAAATGCTCTGTGTTGCGACCAATGAATTGTATAGCTTAAGCTTGGCTCCTAGTTATTCCAAGAGCCCTATGAATCTCTGGGATGTCTACTCATTAACGAGTCTTGTCAGCCAGCTGATGTCTAAGTTACAGTCTATGCCATTACTGTTCTTGCTATTAACTTGCAATATTGGCATGGTTGTGACCAGTGTTTGGAAAGTTACTCACAAAAGTAATCCATTACAGATAAGTTAAGGTCCAGAAAGTATAAATCCAGGTTTTCTTTCAACCAGCAGTTGAGTATAAAGAGTCGCAGTCACAGAGTACTCATTACTTTTGTGAGTAACTTCCCTAGCACTGGTTGTGACTGCACAACAATCAAGAAGTACTTTATGGTTGTTTAAAACTCTAAAAGTTTGCTATTACTACTTTTACATGGAATATGTCAAACATTAGTTTCACGATTAACCTTTACTTCAGTGTTAGTGTGGCTTTCTATTCCTCAGTTCTTTCTCTGTGTACCATTCAAGGACGCGACGCGTGTGACGATGGCTGCTGAAATATTTCATTACCGAGAAGACCTGTAGTTACCATAGCTCCCTGAAAAATGTGCATGGTCTAAGCCAGTGAATGTCAGTGTGCAAAAGGCATTATTTTGTGGATGTGACTCACTGCCTCATTGTCGAAATATGTGAAACGGAGCTGTCAGAACAGTCAGAGTTCATGATTTCCAAGCATTCATTTTACCGCCAAAAGAGTCTGTAAAATCAGGCATCGGAGAAACAAAATTGAATGGAAACAAGGCAAAATCGTGGTCTCCTAATCTTACTCTCCCCACTGCACGGTTATGCTCTTACCATGAGGTTATATGAATAACGCTATGTTCAATGTAAACAGCTGAACATATAGCTGTATTAAATGTCATAGTATAAGGTGTTTATTCAATGAAATATGGCGTTTAATATCCACAGTCAGTGGTATATTGATTTGGCACAGTCAGCTTCCTGTACATTCTGGTCTGGCTCTCCTCCTGTGTGGTGTATCCCCTGTAACTCTCTGTTCTCACTGGTAACAGGCAGTGTGGAGATGCAGTGAGTGCCGCTTTCAGCTTGGAATCTGACATTTCTTCATTTTCCTCTTTCTCTCCCCAGCATGTTGGTCACAGCTAGTAGTTAACAGTCTCATCCAACTACCAGTGTGGTTAAATCGTTGTTTACCTCATAACACCAGCAATCCAAAGTGAAAACAGAGGATTTTAAAGATGGAAGAGTACAGAGGAGTTTCCCTTAATTTAAGTGTCAGCACAGGAGAGGTAAACACATTGACTGATACAATGTAACAGTCAGAAATAAATGATAACATAGTCTGAGGCTGCAAATGAAAATCTGACCATTCTTAATGTGTATTAATTCTATTCTCCGTGGACTTCCAGACAACTGAAAGCCTACGGTGGGAATTTTCTTCTTCAGTTTCAAGTGACGCAATTTTCTTTGTATGCTTAGGAATTGGTCTGTACGTCGAACAGATCGGACCCAAGGCCATAGGGTGTCTTACAACATTGGTAGGGACCATTTCAGTCCCAAACTGCTCCATTCCCCCTTAACACTCATGGTACACCCACAACATTGGTAGGGACAATTTCAGTTCCAAACTGCTCCATTCCCCCTTAACACTCATGGTACACCCACAACATTGGTAGGGACCATTTCAGTCCCAAACTGCTCCATTCCCCCTTAACACTCATGGTACACCCACAACATTGG
>JAODKM010000034.1:15168763-15190472 GCA_026780845.1 Petrocephalus sullivani
GTCATTAGTATTATAACACTAAGCACGTTGTTTCAGTCATTAGTATTATAACACTAAGCATGCAGTTTCAGTCATTAGTATTATAACACCAAGTATGCTGTCTCAGTCATTAGTATTATAACACTAAGCACGCTGTTTGAGTCATTAGTATTATAACACTAAGCACGCAGTTTCAGTTATTAGTAGTATAACACCAACTATGCTGTTTCATTTGACATATAGGTACAGTAAATAAAGAGGTCATAGGTTAAGGAATAAGATCATGCCTTAACCGTACTGGTCACCTGTCTAACACTTGCAGTCTCTATATGTGGCTTTGAGATTCTACCTCCCTTCTGTTCACTTTTCTTGCCAGGTACAAAGAGAATACTGTAAATGTTCCTCATCTAATAAATGTCTCTTTTCTCGATGTTCTGCCTAATTGTGTTATTCACCGTTGACTTTTGTTTCCCCTTCCCCTTTAACTGCTGTCTCTGGTTTGCAGCTGACATTTGTGAGTTCTGGAAACAGGTGGTACTTTAAAGCAGACCTCGAAAGCCCGGACGACGTTGCGAAACCTCACTGAGCACCTGGCAACTTCTTTCTGGGGTGTGGGCTACCTGCTGCGATCCCGTACCAGTTGGTGTGGTTTTGGGCAGTGCATATTTCTCGGGTGAAAGAGCCGTCCCCGTAAATGGGCAGGTCTCACTCATTTGTTAGCAGTTCCGATTTTACATAATGCAATTGGTTTATGCAATGCAGTTTGAGTGGGTTCTTCTCTTTCTTATACCAGGTTTTGATTGAAATATTGCATTGGTTCTTGTATCCAATCAGATCCATACACAGTCGACCTTTTCACATTGTATGGGTTAGGGTCCCCTTGGTAGCCAAGTGATAAACTACAAGAAACAAAAGATGCAAAGATCAGTGGAAGGTCACTGCAAGAAATTACTCCAAACCAGCAATGTACATATGTTTTATGCATTTATGAGTTACTAAACTTCTTGTCTGTCATTTTCTGGCTATCATGTATTGTCTACAGCGTTCACAATACTCCCAAAAACTCCTGTTTAATTTCTTATGCCAATCCTGCTACAGTATATATCAAAACCACAATGGGGAATGTTGCAATGTAGAAGTGACAAGCATCCTCCTCACCACAATGCATTTGAACATGTGGATGTATGATGCAATGTCTTGAACTGCTGTACTGGGCAGCGATATCAGCAAAGATACCACAGCTGAAAACTGTGCACTGCACAGTTCAAAAAAACTGTTCCTCCATCAAACTAAAGGCTGTACAAATTAAGCAGCACAAAAGTTAACTGGAAGTAGCAGAGGTGGACATTTCCAAGAGCAAGACCAAGACCAAGATCAAGATTTTGTTTCAACCAACCAGTATAAAGAGTCACAGTCACAGAGTACTCGGTTGGTTGGTTAGAACAAAATCTTGGGCTGGATTTGTACTTTCTGGCCCACAATGTCTGTCTTTGGGAACTAGAAAAGACAGGGGAAACAGAAACAGAAAATGTGCACAAACTTTCTTGACCCCATGGCTGGAATGAACTACTGTACCAACTTCATTCTGACACGCTTGTCTTTCACCAAAACCACATGATGGCTCCAGTCCACTTCAAGGGTGATGTGTTTGGAAGAGAACAACACCTCCTGTTAGCTGGTTACGACTCACTTCACCAGAATGCAAGCTGTCTCACATCTGTATAGAAAGAGGCCGTTACTGCTCCCCCATATCGGGTAACTAAGCTCAATAGCTGACAGCATTACACAACACTCTGCTAAACGTTTCCAAGGAGCAGTCTCAGTGTAGTGCTGAAACTTCAGTGCCTTGAGACCTGATGACCGGTCGCCTGATGGCCTGATTCACCAAACACATACCCTACCTGACCCCTTTATAGTTGTAGTTGAGCATGTTCTGAATTCCGGAATGGCTGACAACAGCCATCCGGAATCTTATCTGTAGTGCCCAGTTGCAATTTACATAAATTTTATGTCATCCGATTATATTTCACATTCACTTCACGCAGAGACTTTATGTATCCCTCGGCTCCTCTGAATTTCAATCCAACATGATGCGCAGTAACAGGCAGCTTTTGGCAAACAGAGGAATTAAAAAATGAAAAAGAACATTGACCAAACACCATTGTTCCCTCAAATCCAGGGCAAGCAGGCACTATATTTATTTTCTTTCAAAATGCCAATAGAAAGATTGGATAATGTTCTGAATTAATTGGAATCTGTTTATGGACACTTATATGTGCACATTATTTTGAGTTCCAACCCTCCAGCTGGGCTTTTTATTGCAATACCAACACAGGTAAATGTCTGTGCTGTGTGTGCAATGCACAACAAGCAAGTAAATGTCTGTGCTGTGGATGCAATGCACAACAAGCAGGCAGCTATTCATTTTGAAAGCACCAGCATTTTAAAGTGTATGTCTTTCAGAATGAGCGTAACACAGGGGGAAATTCATAAGTTGTCACAGTGAAAACATTAGTCTCTATCCCTCTCCACCTTCTTCAGGGCATCTTTTTCTGTTGTTATGCAAACATGCCCCCTGAAATATTAAACTATAGACTGTAAAGAGAACTCAGAACCGTACCACCGTACCAACATGCGACACACATGCGTGCATGGCAAGCATGCATTCCATGCGTCAGTCAGATTCCATGGTGCTTAGCTAAGACGTGCCTCTCAATAGGCAGCGATGACGGGAGCGGGGGCGGCCAGCATTTTGTGTGCACCGCCTTACAGTTACGGGGATTAAAACGCCGCAATTAGAATTCACCGGACACGGAAAGTGTAAAATGTACACAATCAGATACAGCGAGAGAGAAGGGGACAGGCAGCATGGTGCACAGAACTGCAGCTCTCCAATACACTCTTGGTGTTTGTGACACAAAGATGCTAAACCACAGGCAGATATAGTACGATGGCTGCGAGATTGTGTGTGTGTGTGTGTGTGTGTGTGTGCGGGCTGAGCCTAGTCAGGTGATGGTGTTTATAAGGCAGGCAGTGTGGGGGCTGACATTGCTATGTGGGCTGGATGCCCCCGCACACACACTCAGCGTGCGGTAGGGGGTGGAGAGACGCCGCGTAGTTAAGCCCGCCGGCAGCCGGAGAAGCCCATCACTCGCACTGTGACACGGGCGAGCGGCAGCGGCCGCTTTTGAGCGCGGCGCCCAGGGATGGGAGGAATGAGGCTGCTTTACGGGATAACGGAAGTCAGCAGCGCCCGCTCGAGGGGAGAGACACTGGGCGAGAGAGAGAGAGAGAGAGAAGGAGAGAGAGACGAGAGAGACACACACACATAGCATGGTGCACAGGGAGCCTCGGGAGCTGCTGCTTGAACCATGTGGAAAGGTAGGAAGTGATGGTCCCGCATGCACGGCCTTCACCCCAGTGCTCACAGGTCTCAGAGCCATGCCAAAGACCTCCTTACAGAGGCTCCTACACCCTACAGCTAACCAGGCTACAGAGCCTGACCTTACCTTGGGTGCTTTTTTGCTGAATTTCACTGCATGGAGATTTCATTTCCATTTCAAGCTCTGCTATGACCCTTAAAAACACATGCAGCATGTATTTTTGAATTGCATTATTAATCGAACGCAATGTATATCATCTTCTTGGATATAGTAGCTGATGAGTGCGGTTTCGTGTAATATATCGCCTTTCCACAAAGGTGGGGTAATAGGTGCAGAAAGGTGTCGTACAGAAAGGCAAAGCTCTCTTTCTTTTCTTTGAATGTGGGCATTCATATCATGTGTTGGTTCCATTTAAAAACAGAAATCGCAACAAATGCTCTTATTTTAAATGCATTTCTCTGGGAAAAAAGCTGCTACGTGTTGCACACCGGTGGTATATTGTAGTAATATATATGTGTGTGTGTGTGTGTGCGCGTGTGTGTGCGCGTGTGTGTGTGTGCGTGTGTGCGCGTGTGCGGGTGTGCGTGCATGTGTGTGTGCGTATCAGTAAGCACACTGATGAGTCCCTGACTTAGACGTGCCTTGCAGAAGCTGCAACTGGTCATAGCCGGTGCATTCCTGCACATGCCAAAGGGCAGGGAAGCCCATCCAAAACACCGACAAAAGCCACATTTAACATGCCCCCTATAGTTCGAGCAGGAGAATGAAAATCAAGCGGGCTGCTCTTTCAGGTTGTGCAGGGGAAGGTTCTTTTTCTGGCATTGCAGGGGGTTCAAGACACTTGTGAAGACATGTATGCAGAGCACCCTCTGGTGGTGTGGGTATGAACATGGAGAAACAACGTGTTAGCCTATTTAAACAGCTGTGAGACTTAGCACCTCTCAGCAGGCACTGGCTGTGCGTGCAGTTACACTGGCTGTGCATGCAGTTACACTGGCTGTGCGTGCAGGTACACTGGCTGTGCGTGCAGTTAACAAGTGATTCTGTCACGAGCAAGCTGTTCCACGGGCACCAAAACAGGCATCTATGCGCAGCAGTCTGCCATCGGGGTGGAATGGTGTTCTGAAGGAACCAAAATGTTCCAAAATACAACAATGAAAATACACCATGGAGCAGAAGCGATGCAACATCAGAGCTTTTGCTAAAGTGCAAGAGAAGAAAGTAAAATTAATTCCCTGCCCCTCTGACTCATATCAAGTCAAATTTTTGGTCTCTAGAAATCATTTCGTAAGATTCATTTTGGCTCTCTTTAAGTTCTCTGTACCCTGTCTGTTTCGTACAAATAAAGATCTTCTTAAGTAATAATAAATTCAATTCTATTTTACTTTAGTATTCTGATATCGATTCAGCACTGTACTTTGAACAGTTTTCTGAAGAAACCTGTGTAAATGAACCACGCGGACGTAGGAAGTGATATGTGTGGTCACCATGCATGATTAACATGGGATATACTCAGGTCTCTGACCAGTTGCTCTGAGTATAATCTGACTGCACACTGAGCACAAAGCTACAGGAATGGACTACGTATCATAATTGCTACCGCGTCTCTGCTCACACTTTGACAAACACTGCAAAAATCACCCGGTATTACAAGTGACATGAAAGTGATGTCAGCACAAGGACCACAGGCATCATGACTGCATTCGGGAGCACATTCTCCTCAGTCAGCCTGTGCACCATCACTGTGTGCTGAGGAATAACACGGACATGTCACATGGCAGGCTACAATAGCCTGAGCTGAATTCAATTCATCAATCAAATAAAAAAAAAGCTGCTTTCTGCCCTAATTGTGCTCTAGATTTCTGAAGAAAGGAAGATGCTTTACATGTCTAATGACTCATTTTTCTCACCGTGATCGCAGTAAATTGGCAGGAACAAGCACAGGGCTGCGGCAGCCTCAAACGGTCCAGCGCAACCATCACTGCTCTTAGAGCACGGCATGTCCGTCAGTCTTAGAGAAAATGAAAGACCTTCTTGTTTCTAAGCAGTCCATCACTACATACACACAAATCTGCCACGCCATAGTGCCTTATCAGCGAGTATGGCCCCCACTTCAGCTTTTACTTAGTAACTCTTAGTAACTCTCATTTTTACTTAGTAACTCTCATCATAGGCCAGCTGAGCGGACAGGTGGCAGCCCAGGACTCCACAGAGAGTTCTTTGTTACATGTTAACAGCTACTTTAAGAATTATGAAATCAAAAGCTGTTGTCCTGACCTCACTGAAAGCAGTTATCAGATCACTTTAAGTTTATGTGAACACGTCATTTATGATAGAGTACTTCACCACTTCATTTTATACTCACACACCAATGGCAGTGGCTTCAGCTACATGAGGGGTTTTACGGATAATCATCTCTTGGACAGTCCTTATTTTCCAAAAAACAACCACCAGTCAGTCAAAATGTGTTTTTAATCCATTATCTTGAAAGTCCATTTCTGCTTGGCTCGTTGATCCATCCAGGTGGCTCAGGTTTTTAATGGTGAACACACTGCATTGCTAAAACCAGGTTATATGTAGTGTTTCATAAGCCATACTGAGAATTGCACACATTCCTGGCAGATGGTTTCTGTGACTTCCTCCTCGCCAAGAAGATCCTTTTAAATATGTCTAACAAGCTCCTTCACCAGTACAGAACTGAAATATTTGGCATAGGTCAGCTTTTCTTGACATTTTAAGCTTCATATGAAAAATTCAGCCCAAAAGGGATGCATGTAGTATACCCCACCGTAATGTGGATAGCTACTTCAATTTTAGCACTATTTCTGTACAACAAAAAATATTTTTAGCATACAACTGCCAATATGACTGTGGCCCCCAAGTGGATGAGTGAAAAAGAAAGTGAAGGCCTGACTCTGCCGTTAAAAAGGCTGGCCTTACATAACCGTCTTGGAGAGAATTTAGAAACGAGGGGAATTTTCAATCGTTTTACGGCTGTTGCGTCTCAAAACATGATTGCTGATATTACTGTCATTAAAAAGATGTTGTTAATTTGTTGGAACAAGAGCCTTCCATACAGAAACTGCAAGCCATGGCAGATTAGCGTAACACAGCATCACCATAAAAAAAATTGTAATAGGACAGGGCCTCTGATTGGTTCATGATAATAGGACAGGACCTCTGATTGGTTCATAGTAATAGACCTCATTATCATAAGTAAGTGGAGTCAGCGCTTGTTCAAGAAACACTGTTATAAATATATGTTAAAAGTGTCTTTATCTGGTTTTTAAAATATTTCATTGTTTAATAGGTCTCAAACATTTAGCCCTCAAAAGACTAATTAAAATGCAAAGGAAATATCATGCATTTTTGAACAGTGATTCACGCTTTCCTGTATGTAGGATGGCAGCACACTGATTCACTGGGCAAGTGATCTCAAGAGCATTAGCATCTTACCCATTTATAACCAGAAAACTGACCCGGAGAAGGCATGATCAACCAGACTGTCTGCAAAATCACCCGTGATGGCTGGTTCTGCTGTTTGTGACCAAATTAATAAAATAAATTACATTGCAATAAACCAACATTGCTAGCTGCTACAGATCCATTTACTTCAAAATGTTGAATGTTTTGAAAAATGTACAGTGCTAAAAAAATATTCATAGTCCCAAAAATGGCTAGGCAGTTACTGTAAAATCCGCCAGCCATTTTTAGGCCTAAGAATATTGGGACATCTCCAGAGAAAAGTATAATTTAAAAATAACAAAATAAGAACTGCAACTTGATAAACCTGTCTAAGTCTGTTAACGATTACAGAACATGGTACAGCTAGAGTACAAAAGAAAATCTTAATTTTAATTATTGTTTTGAAAGCAAAATGTAATGATGGGTTTCCAAAGCTATGCACTATACTGAATTTAAACATTCTTTGAAAAAAAGATGAAAAAGTCCTACACCTCCCTTTTGATTGTGTGGAAATTTATGTAAATGTTCAGGCACCTACTGAAGCTCACACAGCTCTCCCCTGCCCTGTGGGCTTCAGGGACGTGCCCCTGAGCACGGTGGAAACAGACGATGGGGCTTTGTCCAGCAGCGGTAAACTCCCATGGTAATCATTTCCTACAAGCCTGGTAGCTGGTGAAGCACCTACCATCTACAGTAAAGACCGATCCTCATTCCTGAAAGCGGGGAGGGACTTGTCTCTTGCTTCTAAACAGCCATTACATTGAGACACCGCGTTGAGCTTCTGTATAAGGCTTATGTCCAGAGTTATTCACCAGTGTTCATGATTAAAAACATAACAGCATTCACCCGAATGCCGTCCCGCTGGACAAAAATTACAAAGATATTACAAGATATTTGACAATGCTATATCCAAAAGGGCAGACCACAGAAAAACCACGTCTTACAAACATAACAAAGCATTAGGAAGACAGAAAAACAATTTTCGTGATTCTCCTCAGTAAAAGTGAAATGTTATTACAGAATAGAGTATGGCAGAATAGAGATACTTTATAGCCATGGGGAAATCAGGTGGTTATCATAAATCCCACCATGCTCTCCAGTCGAGGCAACAGGCACACATGTACATACAGGTGACCGAAAGTTTATGGTCAGAGCGCAGACTCGACCAGCATCCAGAGATAAATCAATTTGGGCAACGGGCCTCACTCACGGATCCAAGGCTGAGAGGGTAACTCTGCCAGTTACAGAAACCAACCCCATGACCTTCTGAAGACCCTCTGAGATACATAACAACAGAAAATAAAATGCTTGAAAGACGCAATTAAACATCTGGTTCCCTTTAACGCCGACTGACAACTAGGTGCCTAATTGCCATCGACAGGATTGCTACACTGTATCTTCACACATAATAGATCTTGGCACAAATCTTAAAGAAACTATTATTTAAAATAAGGGGCATGGGCAGGCAAACGAACTCCTGGACTTAGTCTTCACCTGTTGAGTTACCAGCTACAGCAGGCGTGGGGAACCTGTTCCATGGAGGGCCGGTGTGGATGCAGGTTTTTGCGATGACATCTCAGTCAGCCAATAACGTTGGGTCCTTAGGACTGGAATTCAGAACCACTGTTTAATTATTGGCTGATTGAGAGGTCATCCCCAAAACACACCTTATCTCCACGGAACAGGAACCCCACCCCTGACCTACAGGCTGGTGTCCCCCTCTGGCACGAACGTAGGAGCCAGATAAGAGATCGGCAGAAACAGTTCAATCACCAAAACAAAGCGGCTACAATATATAGTCACAATATCCAAAGTCAAACGTTTTATACATCACATACACAGTCATACAGTAACAGTGTACAGTGAAACTCTCGTCTGCTTATTGTTAGTGTTTTTCAAGTCTGTTCACGACACTAACGTGTTGCTTTAATCGGTACATGGTCAAGCTTATATGGCCCAAACTAAATTCGTATTTATTCTTAAATCGACGATCACTCAGATGAAGGAGGCAGACTGTTAGAAATCTATTCTGAGAATAAGACAGTACAATCTCTGTATTTATTTCTAAGAAATGAGCTTATATTGACCTCTTGTCACGTCGCATTTGATATCAGCCAGGACTTTCCTGTCCTGAAACTCCAGCTCAGCCTCCGGACGGAGCGGGACCGTCCCGAACGCGCAGCGGCGTTTCCGATGTGGCTGCCTTCCGTCTCTCATCCGTGAGGCGCGGGGCGGGGGGGGGGAGACTTGTTCTGAGTGAATGAAGAACATCGCCGCCTGCGCTGCAACACATTTGCCATTTCCTTACTGCAAAGTCTCAGAGCAGCAAGATAAGGGGAAAGGGAAACGGCAGGCAGATCAGAAGCCGATGAGATCATTTACCAACATTTTGAGTTGAGTCACTTTTTTTCATATGTCTAACAGACCCCTGCTGCTTCGGCTGGCTTTCTTCTGCTCCTTCTCCGGGGAATAGCGCGTTCTCGGGGCTATCAGCTGCGGTATGTAAGTCTGCAAACGCCGACTTCTGGGAGCGGACACGGATAAAGGCTGGGGGGGCACTAGCTATATTATTAGGGGGCCGGTTTGGAATCTCCTCTACCGCTTTTTTGTCATTGGACCCGATACACTGTACAGCGTTCATCTTTACCAATTTCTAAGCACATGTGTGAAAGGAGATATAGTGATATAGAGTCAGCATGCATTTTTTTAACCGAAACATGGATATTTAATACGATGTATAGGTAGAATGCATGTTTACACGTCTGCTTATTTCATTACGATGGTTTAAGCAGGAGCACTTGTTGTGTGAAGTGTCTTTCAGTGTAGTTTAATTAATAGGATCCTGCGATTTTTGATGTGATAGCGATCGGAGCTATGGCGATCTAGCTCAGCAAAAGGACGGACTTTCCGTATAAGCAGCGCTGCCGTGTGTGTGTGTGTGTGCACTGCTTTCTTTACCTTGCGTGGCTTAATGACCTGCAGAGAATGACAGAAGCCCTCCGACCGCCACGCAGCCCCGCTTCTTTAGATTTGGGGAGGATTGAGAAGTATTTCGATCTAGTGCAGAGAAGGAAATTCTTGCGTGTGTTTTGCAATGAGATTGCAGCTGGGACACCCCCTGACTCGTCGAGATGATTAAGCCGGGGAATAAGACCAGAGTTCAAATTTGAGGAAGAAATGAGCGGTCGGTACTTTTCGTTTTGTATGACGGCTATAGTGATGTCTTCTCACATGCTGTGCGAAATTAGTACTGCGCTGGCTACCTATTTAGTTTTGATCAAATGTTTATAGTCGCACGGCTTTTCACGTTTCATTCGACCGCAACAACTGAATGTCATTTTCAAGATATGTATGAATATGTAGATGCTTTCAAATTATTGAACAAACTATTGAATTAAAGTGTCTACTGAGCGATACAGTTCGTAAGAGCTTCGGGCCGCTAGGGGGCAGCAGAGGATTCTAGAGTAAGTCGTTCACAAGATGATATTACTTTTTGTATTTAGTTTATTTGTAATAGTACACAATGGCATATGCTGGCAAAGTCTATATATTACTGCGAGTTCACACAGAATTAGAAGTCAAACGGGTTTATACATGTTGAATGTTTATAAGAATGAGGATTTGACAGTTGCCCACTGTTGATTAATTCCGGGTAATAATGTCAGTTAATCTTTTGGGTACCCTTTGGGTGAAAAGCTCATAACATGCTTATGATGTTAAAACAATTTGGAATACTAGTAGGCCTGCCACGGCAGCAGATCACACATAAAATATCTAACATTTCCTTCACTATCTTGTTGTATGAATACTAAGATTAATCATGTTCCTCTGTGAATAAAAGTGAAATCGACTCAGACAAGGGCAGGAAATTAAGTGACACGGTAACGAGGAGTGCGCATTTAAGTCACATTCTGTGTTTGCATTGTGCATTTGCGGCTTCTGTGGTCGCCGCTTTTTAAAAATCTGTTATGGCATTTGCTGTAACAAAGGCGCCAGCCCAGGTACCTCCTAACCCCGGGGTTGTGGGTTCGAATCCTGCCTTCGCTCGCTGTGCGTGTGTTCTTCCCGGCTCCGAGTGCGTCTGCTTCTCATGGTTGGGTTTCAGGTTTGCCCTCGTCGTACGACGAGGTATTTATATGCTTCATTTGATTCATAGCGACGAATATGCATTTGAACATGTTATGTTCCTAAACCGTTTCGCGCTGTCGTTTAGAGACGTCTTCTGTATGTCTTCATAAGAAAATCAAAGACGTTGCTATTTAACTTATAGTGTTGTTTCTTACAAATAACTATTAAAATAATACACTTTGTGTCATATTTTTAAATTAAATAGCAGCATTATAGTTATCATAATATTAGAGTATTAATAACAAGAAATTCTATATCTTTCAAAAAATCTGGAAAATGCACGTTACCATTAAAATATCTCGTTAGAAGAAAGTAGTCTTCAGATAACTTCTAAAGTAAACGATATTACGATAGTAATAACAGTTTGGTATTTATTTAATCTCTGTAGAGTTTACATAGATATATTGTAAACACTCAATGGTAAAATACGTAATCATAACAAATGATTCAAATTCAAGTCCAATGTCTATTTTTCTAAATAATTTCAGGGATTTTTTCAGTCATTTGAATATATTTGTAAATTAAACTAAAATATCAGTAAACGACAGCAGTAACCGATGTATACATGGGAATCATCTCTGTACGTCATATGAAAACTTACTTACTACTTACTCATAAACATTTTACTTATGTAAATCATGATTATGTTATTTTAATGATTTTTCCTTCCACAGTTTAAAAAAAAAACATTTTATATCTATGTGAAATTTGTTTGAAAGCTTGTGTGAATGCATTATCTTCTAAATTATAAACCGATGTTTATGAATTACATTTTTTTTTTATTGTCTATTCATTATTTTACATTTCTGTTTCAGCATAAGCAGAAGGTGAACGGCTTGTGTCATCAAAAACCTTGTTAACAAATGTGAGAAAATTCTATTTGTTTGGTTTGCGGAGGCCTTTCCTCTGGATGCAGTGATTGTGAACACCTTTGATGACATGCTCTTTGTAATAACTTATTCATGTCAAACCCACGTCAAGGGGATGTGCTAGGGAAACAGGACACTCAGTCCTCAAATATTACGTTTGAAGGTGGGGTGCACTGATAAGGCTTATCATTTAAAAATGCAGAAGTGCGTACAGGTATTCTACCTTACTGGTTTCCTACAGGCTCCTCACTTAGTGGGGCAGGTGGGGGTGTTGGGCTGCTTGTAGCAGAACTAGCAGGCAGGTCCGGTGGCCCTCCAGTGAATGAACTCTTTTCTTTTGGCATTCCCTGCAGTACTGCATCTTAAAACCAGGGTCTGCACCTGTTCCATTTAAACATGTGTGACTGCCAAATATTGTTCTGTCTGTCCTGGCATTAAAGAGCCATAGCAGGAATTGGAACCTGCGTGTTTCTGGGGGCTGTTTTATCAGCACACCTGCAGTAAGACGGGAAGAACCAACTACGCTCATTTCATGCCTCATGGAAAAAAGCTGTTGATTCAGTCTTATTCTCTGCCAGTGCAGTACACTATCAGTTTGTGTACTGTTTAAACCATGCACGGCATTTTCCACTGATTACAGTGATTAATCAAGTTCTGAGCTGGGTTCTGCCATGATAGCGCTGTTGCTGCAAACCGTTTCCCACCTCTGAAGTGGAGTCTCTTGGGTTTCAACAGTTTCATCGCAAAACTGCACTTGGTTCATAATTTTGACTTCCTCTATTTGTGACGTCGTAATGGCAGCCTGTCCGTCTTCCATAACTGCGGGGTTCAGAACAGTTTAGTCAAATTAAACCATCCAGGACCAGCATATACAGCTGCTAAATAAGGCCTTATAAGAGAGATAGGAATGAGCTGCTCTGACACGAAACAGATTTTAATAGAAATTATGTTAAAATGAAGAAAAATGTAATTCAAATCACAGGGTCTAGCATACTTATACAACTTAACTTTTCAGTTAATTGAGCTTCTATGGCTATTGTTCTATTGTGTTTTTTCTTGAATCCCTTTCATACGACTTGACTCTTTGGTATTACATGCGTAAAGCTTATTTGGATAAAGGACTTGAGTTCCAAAGTGGTTTGGTTCTCACAAGTGTAAGCATGCATGCTGCAGGTCTGTAACCTGCTCACTAGTGATGTGCGAATCATGAATTAACTTGTCTTTTTGAACGGATCTTTAAAGTGAACTGAATTAGCCGATTTGCTGGCCAAAAAGAACTTGAATCACTGTAGACGCATGCGCGGACACTATCGTGTCAGTCCATGTCATCAATTCGGGAGGCAGTCTATCACTAAACAGCATGAGAAACTGTGACGACATCCAGGCAATAGCTGTCACGCGTAAGTACACCAAGCACTTCGCAATGAACGTACAATTCCACTGACCTGAGATCAGTGACTACAATGACCACCACAATGTGAGCGCCCCCCACTGACCTGAAGTGTTATTGCAGTTCAGAACGATTCGCTGAACTAGAAGACCCGTTGATTCACCAGGTCTTCTAGTTCACCGGGTCATTGGATTCACTCGTTCTTTCACCAATTCTTTGGTTCATCAGTTCCTTTCGTTCACATGGTTCATTGATTCATTGTTTCGGTGGTTTGCTGAGTCTATGGCCCTACACTGACTATGTAATGCAGTGAAATCGATTGGCCAGAATAAGTATTGCCACGAGTGAGTTCCGGTTTGCACTGCAAAATATTGAGTAATTAAACTTTTTTTTATTATTTTGCATGTGTTTGGCTGTGTTCTGTATATTTATTTGTAGCCTATAATAATTTTATTTACAATAATTGAATTATTTATTATTAATAATATTATTATTAAAATGATACATAAAACAATATTGCTTACTTCACTTCACTTCTAACCCCACCCAGTAAGTAATACGTGAAGTATTATTATTGAACGAATCAAGGATTCAAAGAACCGGATCTTTTCAGTGAACTGAACGAGAAGAAACGAATCAGTAAAAAGATTCAGTTTGCACATCACTACTGCTCACTGTCTGCAGATGCAGCCTTGTTTGTTCTCAGTGGATGTGCTGAATGTGAATGGCTATAGGAATGAGCAGAGCAGCTTCCCCATTGGACGCTGGGGATGATAACAGACCTCCCACCTCTGCCGGAAGTTCTGGGCAACTCCCACTAAATGACAACAGGCCCCAGACAACCACGAATGATGCGCAATGTCCTGGAAATCTGTGGCACCGCTGGTAAAATTAGCAAGCAAGACGCTTTACCGCCGCAGCTCCACCCTACCTGATCGGAAAATTTTACTGCCGGCACCCAAACACCCCGCCCCTCTCCCCCCTCCATCAAGCAGTAGGCTTGGGCGCTATCTGGTTTTTTACTACCGTCATTGTATTATATACCGCGGTATAGAGTATTTTAAAAAGCAACGCTATTCTGGTATTTCCCAGTAAAGTTTGCCGAGCAGGGTATTGGGGGGGTATTACCATAATAATGCACAGTCCTGGCTAGCGCCCCCCATCCACCTCCCTGAAATCAGAATGGCAAAGGTGGATGTCAGTGTTACCATACTTAGTGCATCACTGATTGCCAAAGCAGATGCACTAATTGTGCACATCATGTTAGTACCTCGCGCTGGTGTGGTGTAGCTAAGCGCGTGTGTGTGTGTAGTCATGTGTACAGACGCTGCTAACCTTGCACATTCGCTGCCCCCACACCTGGCGGACAGCGGAGGTATTTAGCAGCATCAGCAGAGAAGCCAGAGCGTAGGAGCAGATAGCCCAGGTTTTGGCCAGCCAGCGTGTCAGTGCGTCATGCCTGGCAGCCTTTCTGGGTCAAAAAGCACTCTCTGCGGGCTTGAATGTGCCGTCAGGGCCAGGTGTCAATAAGACAATTTGCACTCTAACTGCTATTGTTTGGATTTTATTAGTGCTACATTAAAATCTGTATCACGTGCGTACACAAACATCATATTTTATTTATTTTGCAGCCACTTATATCTAAAATAACATATATTTCTTAAATTGCCCGGAGCAATTGGGGGTGCCATGAATCTGCCATCCCGGGGATCTGAACCCACAACTTTCACATTACAAGCATAGAGTCCCAAACCAGCACACACCACCCTGGCTTCTGTTTTCCTGGGTCTCTCTCTGAATTGATGTACCCTTAAATGTCAGCTGTGACAAAATGTGTCACTGGTGGGGGGGGGTCTTTCAGTCCAGGTCATGCATGGGGTACATTTGGTCAGTGTGATGATTATCAGCCTCGTCTCACACAGCATGTGAGTAGCATCATTTATTGTCACTGTTATACATTTTGAGCCCCCGACCTAGACCAATCAAAGTATGTTCCAAGTCTTTTAGGGTCCCTGTTACTCCTGTTAGCCCTTGGAATCATCGTCTTGTACACCTAACCCATGAAAGTCAGAGCAGACCAGCCCCCAGTTTTTTTATCTTCTCTCCGGTAGTGGTGGGGGGTGCGTCCTCCTGTCATTGTTTACCACCAGAGTTCATCTGCATGATCTGGAGTGTGGGGGGGGGGGGGGGGCAGCAGTGTTGCAGATAGGTTAGCCGCATTAGCTGCTGGTGAGGTCATCACTGAGGGAAGCGCATGGGGCGGGCGCCAGGGCGGGGGCCTTGGGCGTGGGGGCACGCCGGGCACAGGAGCAGGAAACCCCGCCTTCACGAGTGAGCTCGGCAGCTCTGGGTCGCAGGCGGAGTCGCGGGGGGAAGTGGCGGCCCTCCCTTTGGCAGGCCCACTCACCGGATGTGTGGGTGGGCGGGGCCACGGCCCGGGGGCGGGCCCAGGCTGGATGTGCAAGCAAGAAGCTGGAGGGGTGGGACCTCTCTTTTCTTAGATGACTTTTAAAGTCACAGCCGCGCGATAAGACAGCCAATCAGACAAGTCCGGATGGGCGTGATCGCACGGTCACGCTGCCAGACTCGCACTCTGCGTCTACTTATACTAGTGCACCGTGCCCTGAGAGCAGCATTAAAAAGCCCCATTATATTGAGTATTATTCATAAGTCATGTTCTCAAATAAAGAAGATGCAGATAAGTAGATTAATAAATACCCGTAATTAGAAAGGTGCTCTTCTGGTGACACATTGACAGTGGAATGTAGCTTTAAATTTTAAATTAAATGAAATTTTACTTATTAATCCATGCAAAATGTTTCAAATGAGATACTCGCAGGGTCATGACGCACTGTCGTATTTCCGGCAGCGTACTTTCATGACGCTGTTAGGGCGTCATTCATAGAGTAAGTCCTTTCATTTAACTTTTGATTAGTGGGAATAATTAGTTGGAACAAGATTCATCATTGCCCCTGATTTAACTGATGGCCACATGCCTGCACTTAAAATAGGAATGAGGTCTCAGCCCCAGGCCGACCCATTCAGCGGTGATCATATCTAATAGCCACACATCAGAATGATTCCTGCATTCACAGGGTTGCCGGCGGTTACTCGTTCAGACTCTGACACAAGATATGTTATGTATTATATTACATTAAAAACCTAAAATTAGGTATAACTATATCAAAAGCGTTGTGGGTAGTTTGCAAACCCCACAGGCCTCTTAAATACATGTAAACGTGTGTGCAGACTTCTCACTACGAAGCTGGCCAAAGCCGGAAACCCTGCATGCACCTGTTTAAAATGTCATGTTTCTATCTTGCTGGTGCTGTCTCATTTAAATGAAAACATCAATTTGTATTTTTTAAAAGAGGAGAACCTCCACGTATACAGAACTGTATCACTACTTAAAAGATAAGGCTAAGACTTACAGCAAAATGAGAATTTTGACGGCATCCCGAGTCCTTCTGCAGTAATGTGGTGATGTACACCTGGCCTGCAGCAGCAGCTGATGCTGGCTGGCTACCCTAACTCAAGATGTAGCCCGTGCTGTTCCACTGACACCAAGAACGAGCCATACCCAAGCCGCACCACGACCTGACAGGTTTTCATTGTAAATTACCTGAGCTGTGCCTGAGCTGTGTCTGGGCTGTGTCTGAGCTGTGTCTGGGCTGTGCCTGAGCTGTATCTGGGCTGTGCCTGGGCTGTGTCTGGGCTGTGTCTGAGCTGTATCTGAGCTGTGTCTGAGCTGTGCCTGAGCTGTACCCGTACTGGTCTCAGTGTACGGAGGTACCAATGATCTGCATCCATGGATAATCTGAAGAAAAAAGAATATTCCATATATTATTCATTACCTCCTACTTAAAAATACTATATGACAGCTGTGAACAAGAGGGACATATAGCCGCCAATATCAAAGTGTCTCCTAAGTCGTTGTCCATAGAGTACGGTTATCCCACGCCTGTGTGCATGTGCCCTGTGACTGACTAGTATCCCATCCAGTGTGTTTTCAAGCTTTGACAGCTATGCTGCCTGAGATGGGCTGCAGACCACCTGCATCTATGATAAGCATTTAGAGGATGTATAGGTAGGTGTGATTCAGCCAGCCAGTCTATCCCTGTCTTTGGGTTGTGCATCATTCGTGGACTACAGAGCCTACATGGCCCCCCACAGCGGGACTGGTTAGCCCAATGTAGCATGGATGAGAAAAATGGCTTCCTTTTATATGATTTTCACTGTCTCCCATTTATAGTGAAATAACACATCAGTCAGATAAGTTTGTAACATGCTACTTGATGAAAAATGAAAAAAATGTCTTTGGATTTATGGATACCTCATGTCTTGTTAGTCTGAGAGCTATTGTCCTTATGTAAAAGTTTTGATGAAATAGTGTACAAGACTTTACAACATAAAACCACTCTTTCAAAAAAAAACAAAAAAAACACATTCCTACAAATAACTGCATACAACCCCCTAAAAGTGTGGTCTGCCGCTATGGGTCGGTCCTTTAGCTTTGATGTGTGACTCACTTTTTCCTTGTGAATAATTAGGGAACGGGAGCTGGTCAAAGGACGAGGCTCACACCGCGATCACCGGCTCCCCTCTCTGCATGGCACTCTGCAGTCTGCCGGGGCAGAGCAGCATTGCTCATAACCGTATTCAGGGGCAAAACAAGTAAAAGTAAAAATATACATGGGAATTGTGTGGTTCCACGAACTGGCTGAGTCAGTTGCATGGTGTGAGTAACAGAGTATGTCATTTCAAGCGCAGCTGTAGTCTGAGCCAAATTTAAGTGGGTGTTTTGCGAGGAAAGCAGGTGCCTGGATATTGCCTCTACAGAAGAAGTGAAACATAGCACCTTTGCCAGGTTAAAAGTGGTAAGGAGGTCTGCAGTGTGAAAACATTACTTTAAGTACAGCTGTTGTGCGGTTAATGTAGCAAGTAAACTTTTCCGCTATCCTTACTAAAAACATAAAAAGTATGTAAGTTTCCATCCATCCATCCATCCATCCATCCATGCTTTTTCTATACCTGTGTGTCCCATGCAAGGTCATGGAGCTTTTCCCAGAAGCTACCAGGGCAAGGCAAGGAAAACAAAATAAAAAACATCAACAAAAATAAGTATAATAATAATGGTGATAGAAACCAAAGATGTTATTCTCTTCTGTCCTCATAAAGGGAGTACAATTCTGCCTTACTGGTTTTCTTTGTCCATGATTTCCACGTAACTGGAAATTCCAGTACCAGAGTCATTCATTGTTTAAAGTCTTTAAATGCTGTTAATTGCATTTAAAAAACAGGAGTGAAAGACAACTGCAGCCATGCATGGAAATATGGAATGACTTTGTTTGTAAATTTATGAGTGTGTGTCACTCTTTATGTGGACATTAGATGCCTGTGTGTTTGCCTACAGTCTGCCAACACAAAGGCACAGTGAAGGGAAGCAGTTGACTGGGGAATAGTGAATCCATTCCAGAATCTGGTTTTAGTGTGAGGGACTGGCTTCAATGTGCCAGACACATCCCCCATTTAGGGACGCCTGCTGCTCCTCCGTCACTCAGGCAGGGGGAGTTTCCTGCTGTTAGGACCTTAGGCGTGTATGACTTCTCCTTCCTTTTTCTGAATGAGTGTCCTCTCTCTAACCTTGCAATTCAGAAGTAATAGGCCACTGCCCTGCTCTGGGATAGGCTGACGGCGGACGGCTCAACCCCGTGGCGGCCCTCTATAAGAGCACGTCGGGCAGGGTGTACGGGGAGAGCGGCGGACGGCTGGGGAAGTTCAGACAGGCGCTCGGGAGACGCTGGCAGGGCTGAGCGGGTGCCGTCCCTTTAAAAAGTGACTAATCTCTAAAGAATGCGGCTGGAAGGAGAGACCCGAGCAGGAACTTGCTCATTTTTTTTTTTCCGGTATGTTTGTTATTTCACAGCGCAGGAATGAGCGGCTGACATGCGCCATAGTCGTTTCCTCATGGGGCTCTCTGGCGAGAGGCTCAGCCGTGGGGGAGACCGGCTTGCGGATCCCGGCCGCCGACAGGCACCCCAGGAAATGCTTCCTTCACCGAGGACTGAGTGAGTGGCGTGAACGGGATCGACCGCTAATGGATATCGCATGTCGCATGCCTGGGCCGCCGAATCACATGCATGTTGCAGGTCGCTGCGGCACGGGCTTGAGGATTGAGGCACGGGAGACTAGAAAGGCAGCAAGGTTTGTGGTGAGCCGAGAAGGACCAGGGAGACTCGAGGGAACAAGCCAGGGAGCTGGCTGTCATTTGCCAATGGTGCCAGTAGGTCTCTTTCACTCTCTCTCGGGGATAGGAAGTCAGCGAAGGACCAGCGAGAACTCCGGTTCTTTTCTAGTTTCCGATAGTGGGGCAGATGCAGCACATCTAGTTGAGAACTAACCTGATAACTTGCCTGCCTTAGAATCTGCTTAAGACACTGCCTTGTCTTGCCACAACCGGCTCCGTAGGCCAGCCCACTGCCCACAAGGTGGGGGAGTGCATGCTACCCCTGCACAGCCTGGCTCCTTATGAATGAACTGCTAGGGGGCTTGCTCCTATTGGTCGGTGACTCGGCTAATCAGAGGACGCTTGCCGCGGCTGGTCACTCGCCGTTCAGTTTGCCCGGCTGGCACAATTAGGCATGCATTTGTCAGAGAGTGGCACCGAGCACAGAGAGGGCACGAGGGTGGAGGTGCAACAGCCAACAAGTGTATTTGAGGTTCTAGAGAATATATTAGCTGCCTTATGAGATACTGACCTATACAGCTTAAAAGGATCACTGCTCGCTTATGTCAGTTAAAGGTAATGTTGTGTCCA
The DNA here is from genome assembly GCA_026780845.1 of Petrocephalus sullivani. Classification (NCBI taxonomy): domain Eukaryota; kingdom Metazoa; phylum Chordata; class Actinopteri; order Osteoglossiformes; family Mormyridae; genus Petrocephalus; species Petrocephalus sullivani. Next base: position 15,188,795 of record JAODKM010000034.1, read on the forward strand.
ATACTGGTTTAAAATTATGTTCTAGAAACCATAATATTTGCTAAAGTTTATGATAAACTCTAATCTGTACGGCCGTGAGGATATAGCACAGGGACACTGGGCGTCGTTTTTACCGCCGGGACACTGAGCACTCCTTCCACCCCCATGAAGTACAACTTTACGAGCTTGGCATAGTTTCGTGAGGGATTCAGGAAGCAGGTACAATACGGTCACATGTCAGCTACCTGGGAGTCGTGGGCGTGGGCTGGTTGGAGGGGTGGGGAAGAGCCCTGTGAGCTCACAGGAATGTGCTGCTGAGAGGACACGCCACGTGCTGCCCCGTCTGGGCGAGGTGTGGCCCTCGCCCACTCCCTTTTCTGTTCAACGGCTGCTCCCACAGCTCCACCCCAGACTGGTCACGCATTTCCCCCCCTGGCCGTCGGCCATCACTCGCGACGCGGTGAAGCGCGTGCGATCCTTTAGCGGTTTCCTGCCGCGCTTCCTGACGGGTGTATCTCCTCTCGCTTTCCTTTGCCTAACAGACATATTGGGGGGATTTTTAAGTGTTTGTGAAATACTTCGAACATGAACCATTCTTAGCAAAACACAATAAGCTGGATGGGGGCGACGTGGAGCTTATGGAATAAACTAGAGCTGCGACCGCCTTGATCTGAGTTGGGAGTACAGAGAGCTTAATGGTCTTCTCCGCTGCGTGCCGCTTAGCGGCCGGCGCGGTAACAGGTCGGGGAAATAACTCAGCTGCTGGGGCACTACTTCCTGGCTAAAACACCCGATCCTGGTGCCGCTGCGTTTCCGGCCCCTGGAGCGGGTGAATGCCTGCGATGACAGGTCCAGCTATGTCGCCATGGACGCCACCCGGCTCCCTGGGCTGGGATCCTTTAATGCCACTTCTGGGAGCGGTGCGGGTGGGGCCCACATGGATCCTGCGCGTGACACATCACGCAAACCTCACCTCAAAGAGCTTTGGGGCTGATTAATAGATTTTGAGGCCATCAAGCAGACTGTGCAGGCCCTTCTCAAGGTGATCGCAACGCATATGCAGGAGTAGGCAGGCCCCGCCATGCCTATATATGGGCATCATCACCTAGCCCCCCCCGGGGGCCGCGTGCCAGTATGATTGCAGTCGGGAGGCCGGTCACACTTTCAGTCGCACTCCTGTCAGTGCCTGGATGATAGAAGCCTCAGTGAGCACTCAGTGTCTACCCCCGTTCCAAACAGGCCATCAGGACAGCCGTGCTAGGATCCGTGCAGCAAAGAATGTTCAGTGCAGGGGGGATATCGATCCCTCGAGCATTCAAACTAACCCAGAAAGGAGAGCGTGAGCGGGCTGCCTATTGGCCATCATCACGAATGATGTACCTCAAAAGTCACTTTGAAGGCAGTTGTTCCAGCTGCTTGCTGCACTGGAGGCTGTGCGATTGGGACATCGCGGCAGGTGGAGCACACCTGTCTGTCCTGTCCCATGTGACGTCAGAAGGGAACAGGGAAGTGAGGAAGAAGCTGGAAAGCCACCCAGGCAGCTACTGCCTGATATGGATCAATGGCCGGCAATGCCTAATTTATACAGAACACGCAATTGCGGCATGACCGCGGGCAGCCCCCGCCTGATACGGATCAATGGCCAGCAATGCCTGATTTATACAGAACACGCAATTGTGGCATGATCGCGGGCAGCCCC
>JAODKM010000034.1:15196272-15208670 GCA_026780845.1 Petrocephalus sullivani
TCATGTTCATGATTAGTACTTCAGTAGTCAATGAGGTACTACTATGATTTGTGGCCCCTCAAGTAAAGTGTTACCCATTAATGAATAGCTATCGGACAAGCAGATCAATGCAGAAATAAACACCACATGACAGCTGGCAGTACATGCTGCAGCCACATGAAGTATATCTGTACAGCATGATACAGTCAACCTTAAAACGTCACATTCCCATGGGGCTTTAAGGCTTGTTCCACCAGATGAGCAATGATGGAGGTGGTTAATACACATTATTAGATCCTCAACCGAACTGCACACCAAAAGATGGACACACCAGTGACACTGATCTCAGTCCATGCTGACGTCATGAGGAGATATTTCAGTGTTCTGAGCTTTCCAAAACTGCCCAGGGAACAGACAATAAAGCTCACTTTGACTTTGACTCATATATATGAATGTTGACCCCTTTTGTAACATTAGCAGGATATGAATAAATGTCACATTTATATAGCGCTTTTCAAGATACCCAAAGAGCTTTACAGAACCAATGGGGAGCAACTTCAACCACCACCACTGTGTAGCACCCACCTCGATGATACGCTCACCACATAGTAACTAAGGAGCAGGAGACAATTTACCAATTAGATACAGGGGATGATTAGGAGGCCAGTGGGCAATTTTAGCCAGGACATTAGGTACCACCCCTACTCATTCGAAAGATGCCCAGGGATCTTTTATGACTTGGTTGTACATCACACCCAAAGGAAGGCACCTTTTTTACAGCACAGTGTCCCCATCACTGCACGGGAGCTTTGGGGGCCACACAGACATCTGGATGGGGTAACCTGATGGCCACACCAACACCTCTTCCAGCAGCAACACAGATTTCCTAGTTGGACTCCCGTCAATGTACTGACCAGGCCCAAACCTGCTTAGCTTCAGAGGGATTACTCGGTCTGAAAAGCAGGTGGATATGACACATACAACTTCATGCTAACTCTACTAAGTGAAAATGCAAAACAGAGACAGCTTAAGGATTATTTCTCAGATGCAGTACAATGTTTGATATGCAGGCACATTTAAAAAAAAATGTGAAAAATGTGATTCATTTTCTCCTGTATGAGTCTACCAAACGCAATAAAAAATGGTATATGCATTTCTGAGTGAACCAGTCACCCTTCCAATAAGAGTGTGATTTTTGATTGAAATCATTAAATTAATCTTGTGCTTCAATCAATAGTTGTCCCCCAAATGATGATGTGGTACACATGCAAAACACAGTAGTAAACATGATACATGTAGCAGAATGAGGATAGAAAGACAGAGATACTGTAGATTGATAGATAGATAGAACTTAAAGCAGTAAAGGCAGAATGACATGCATATCGCAGCTCTTCATCATAAAGCCTAGCTTGAAAAGCAGTGTGTGTGGCATTCTTAGCATGTGCCAGCCTCATGGCTGGGTAGGAAGAACGCCAAGATCACACAGGAGGTTCTGCGTCTACTCCCCGCGTTCCATGTCAGTGAGATCTGATCACAGCCAAGACGCAGTGGGCGCTCTGGGGTTCCTCTCCCTCTGTCCTTCCTTCCTCTCTCCTTCCCAGAATGGTTCAAGGTGCCGGGATCAGTAAATGTGCGCATAGCCTTTATCTTATTACTGTGGCTTCCTTAGAAACTGGACTACTACCAAAATATAATACACAACACCTAGAAACATACAACTTTCCGGTAGTGTAAACGAGAAGGAAAGCCATTATCAAGAAATACGAGGCTCTGCACATCAAGATGAAGTAGGGAATAATCCATTTAAGGAAACAAGTGGGGTATCAATGGCCATACCACTTAGAATAGGAATGTTTTTTACAATTGCCTTTGTACAAAATCCTCTTCCTCGTGAAAATGGCTGTATACTAACTACCTAGTCTACAATCTATAAAGGTATTCATAGATTTTGGCATAAAAAGTCAAGGGGCTACACTGTCACCACCACCATCTTTCGTATTTACCTCTTTTAATATAATGGGAGCCGACTATGTTCATATCGACAGATTACTTTATGTCTCCCAGACTTCCAGGAGAACCCACAGCCATCCTGTGCTGCCTCTGACCTACAGCAAGAGCTGTCACAGCAGAAGGAGGGCACCCCACCCCATTCCTGTGCCCAGCCCAGGCTTCAGCATATGGGGAACTGCTCCACAAGCAGGCTGGGTCCACCACTGACTGAGGAGAGGGAATTAATGGGCAGAATGGATGATTAAAACAAACAACACATGACAGGAGTGCTGTGTTGAGTCCTCATTAGTCTAATTACACTAGGAAGCATGTGATTAAAGAAATTATAAGCTGATATTGGCATTAGTAAACATAGGAATAAACACATTTACACAAAACATTTTTTCAATCCAAGTTAATTTCCCATACCCTTGGACTTTCTTTTTTTATTTGAAGTTTAATGTTCAGTTGCTCTGTATTTTTCCAATTGCGGTCAGAGGAAGATCTCCACAAAGACGCGATAAATACAGCCTCTGTCAGAGTTGCTCCCCCATGAGGCCCGCGGAGCGAGAGCTGCTTAATGAGGGGCAGCCGTGCTGAGTGACAGACTGTGGGAACCACATGGGAAGCTGGACACACTTACCTGTCTGGTGTGGTGGCCATTCACTTGCATCATTAACAGCTGGGACAGTACGCATGATGAAGCCAGACTGGAAAGACAGTCATGCCAAGTGGGCATGACGCCCTTTTACTTTCACTTGTCGAGGACAAGAGGGCAGAAAGAGGGGAAAAGGGGGACATGGCTCAGCAGGGGAGAGTCATCGCTTGCATGTATGACATCCTGGGTTCAGTCTCCACCATTTCTGTAGGCTCCTTGATGCTATAGCTTCAGCTCTGAAGCCCTCGGCTCATAATTTGCGCAATTTAAAAATCTGCCATCCTAGTTCTGTCCCTGAGCCCATGCACTGAATGGAAGCTCATGTTTTTCCAGGCTCAGCTGACTCAGAGCTCCAACCTTTGCTGCCATGAGCAACATCTCAGGCTTGCTGCTTCCGGCTCGTAAATGCTGCTCCACTTAACGGGACCACACGCTGATCCTTCCAACTTTGGCGCTGGATTGCCAAAAGCTGAGGTGACTCAACCTGCAGAAATGCAACAGCGCTGAGTCACCTTTCCTCCCGGATATGACAAGTGCTTCCTCAACAGACCAATACTCCACCACCACTCCACAGCTGGAAATGGTCAGTTTCACTCTAATTATAGGTCAGATGTTTGCAGTGGTGCTCGCGAGTCAGTGACATATATATCTACCTATCATTTTTTTTCATTCTGTAGCCACATACTAACAAACCTGAGTACAACTTTCTGTAATTCTGGCTATTGATTCAGGATGGTATCCCCTCTTGATTACTGGCTCAATAGGGCGCGGCATCTCTCGAGAGCCCTACGATGCCGGAGATCCGGAATACACAAACACCAGAAAAGCCGTGTTCACTCAGCCCCATGGCGAACACCTTTGTCCTGCCTGACGTCATGCCTCAACAGTGGTGTGATCTCCACTCTTCCTTTATTTACACACGACAGTGTAATCACTTGCTGAAAAGGCACACGTCAGTTTGGTCCCGGTGACATAAGGGAGCTCATGCTGTCTCTGTTGCCAAAGTGACTCCTCTCAAAACAGGACCGAAGTGTACTTTCACACCGGGTACATCGCGTACACATACACACTGAGTGACACACCAGGCACCGGCTTCACATTTTCCATAAGCACTGTCTACCAGTTCAGGTGGAAAATGTTACTGTACCCCATTATGAATTCAGTGGTAAACACTAAGCACACCTCCATATTTGTCAGCCATAAAACTATGTATGTCACCCGACTAAGGCCCAGTCTATACAGTTCTGTCAAAAGACAAACCTTACATTCATTACAAATCAACATTACAATAGAGATTGTTTCTACTTACATTTATAATGTTAAGATGCCGATCCTAACATGTCAATGGCCACTGAGGACTGTCTGTGGAGAACTTACATCACTGGCACCGGACTATAGATAATCAGCTATAACGATGAATAATATGATGGTGTCAACAGTTCCACTTTCTGCATTGAGTGTCAGACAAACAGTACAGTAGAATGCCATCACCTTTATTTATCAGGTGCTTTTGTCTAAAGCAATGCACATCTGTTCAGAAAGCAGAGTCAGACATTCCCTGGAGCAGTTGGGGCTTTTGGAGCTGAATAACATAACCACTCTAAGTAAGACATTTGAACAAGCAACCTTCTTAAGACAAGCACCACACACCACCCCTTTGTAAATTAATTTCCCATTGGAGGTGTGGTATTAACTGAAGTAATTACCATTGGTGCGGGTCAACAAAAAGCAACTTACGTTTTGCGTTTATCAATAAATCTAAGACTGAGAAATTGGTGCTGTTGTATGTCTTTTTGAGACCACTGACTAAATTAAAGAGACTGATAATACAAGTCACTACATTCTGGCTGAACAACGTGTGTGTATAAACTTTAAAAAAAAAAACAAGAAAGGCAGGGACTTAAATTGCATATAATCCTGCATTCTGTATTTTAAGAATATTAACTCGTTTTGTTTGGGGATGAGCTTTGGACTAGGCAAGTTAGAAATGCAGCAGAACGTTACAGCAATTAACATTAACTTCTATTTCGCAAAAATTCTCCCTTGGCAATTTCAAACAACGTCTTCACCCTTTTTGAAAGTACCTGGACGCCCCACTACATTTAAGGCCCGTGACTCAGCCGTAAATGCGAAGCTGTGGAGCGCTCCTTGCGGTCACTCCTGCCGGAGCAGACGCCCGGAGCAGACCCCCGGCGCTGCGCGGACGTACGCGGGGGCAGACAGCCTCCTCCCTCGCTAAGATGCCGGGGAGTATGACCCGAAAGAAGCGGAAAGCCGAGAGGATCTTACCTCTGACTCACGCTACATAAGCAGCCACTAACCGGGAGAAAAATTAGGGCGTTCATCAGTGTTATATCATTTTTCCACGATAAAGAATGACACTGAAATGTTCGCTCTGTTGAGAGTTTGAAGAGTTTGAAAAATCGTTTTTTTAATATGAAAACGATTTAAATAAATGCTAAATGTATCATAATGCCCTAATACCTAGCCGAATTATTATTTTTTTATTTTAACCAATATCTTAAACATAAAAAGAACAAATCTTTCACTTAGTTTACCATGGCTGCATTGAACTACAGTCCCACGTAACAAGCCACCCAGTTATGTACAGACATAATTTGGGGGATTATTTGTACCATTCAAGCTTCAACAGTGTACCGAGCCCTTTTTCACGACGTGGATATCGCTATTCTACATTGTTATTTGAACCACCAAATTGTTGAATAATTAATATCAGTGCATAGGGACGGAGTGGAAAAGGTTCAAGCTGTTTGCAAAACCTAAAAAAGACGAAGAAGCCCAGAGTGTATGTATAGTTATAGATGAACATAGGCCGATGAAAGCGAGAGGCGAATAATTGCCAACGAAATGGCAATTATTAAACATATTAACATTTTAAAACATTTTGTATATATTAATATTTTTTAAATAACACCTTTGTCAAAAGGGTCATTAGCGGGCGTGTAGCCTTCTCGTTTACACTACCGGAAAGTTGTATGTTTGTAGGTGTTGTGTGTTATATTTTGGTAGTAGTCCAGTTTCTAAGGAAGCCACAGTAAAATAAAGTTATTTACTGGGGTATTTATTCTGGCCCTCCGCGCCGCGTGCTTCGCTGCCGCGCGCCTCTCCGCCGTTTAGTCACGCGGCCAACGCGCCGGTGATTAATGCGCGTGACTCACGCGCGCCTATGTACTAGTGCGAGGCGGCCGCGTGCGCGAAGCGGAAACGGTGTCGCGTAAAGCCGGGGCGCGCGCCGACCGAAGCCCAGCTTCAGCGCGAGCCCCTGCAGCTTCGCAGCGGGGAGCCCACAATTAAAGCCGGTGTCTCCGAGGCGCGGCGGCCGCACGCCCAGAGTCTGCAGACAGATACCGTCAATTTAAGTGGCGGAATAAGTAAAGTTTAAAACGTGCAATGCATATAACTGGGCTAGCATACGTTAGGCTTACACGCTTGTACTTTAGGGCACTATGTCCACCTTCACGAACCGAAAACACCTAATAGTGGAACTACTGTATTTCCTAATCGCACGGGTATTTATTTTCGGAAGGGGGATCTCAACATTAAGGAATATAGCGTAGCTTTTAAAAATGCCGCGGTGTATGGAGAGTTAGATATCGCCCAACCATAGTACTGTTAAACTTCCTAAGACCATAAGCCAGTTGTTGGTTTGAAATTGCATGCTGCAATAATTATAATTGATACTTAAATTTATTAGTCCCCAAAGGCGAGTCTATATAAATGTGTGAGCCAAATGTATAGTATATGTATGTATAATGATACCAGTAAATCATTTTGGTATTTAACCACTGACCACGGGCTCTGGTTCTCGGTCTGAAGCACTGAGGTGGTTTAGGTGATTTGTAGCAATTTCGTTGCGTTTATAGTGTTGGTTAAGTGACGTTAGTTGAATTAAAGATTATAACAGCGCATTGATCTACTACTGTGATTCGCCTGCCTGGTAATACGTCTGCAGCTATAGAAAATGATCAGCCTTCAGATTCGAGAATTCGACAGTGCAGTGGTGTAAAACTATAATAAAAAATAAACGTGGAGTAAGACTACACATGTAGGAATATATATATATATATATATAGCATATGAAGTATAAATAGATGAAACTGAAAAATGTGTCCCTTTCAGAGTAAATATGATGAAATAAAATGTAAGATATGAGTCACAGAAACTCCTTTAATTATATAAAATAAAGACGAGCTTAGTCACAACAAGAGTTTATACGGGGAAAACTGTCTACATCGCTGCAGTGACGTCTGCTGCCACCTACCGGTGACTTCTACAATTTCAGCCAAACTCCGACCTGGCATGGCGTCCATTGATGCAGTTTGTTTAGTTGTCCCTCTGCCTAAAATGATCCGCTTCTACATCTTCGTAATATACTTTAATGTAAAATGAGCTCTAGCTGCATTTACAGAATCTAGACAAAGAACTGTTTTCCAGTGTAAAATTATTGATTATATTGATTACCTCTACCTCCCTAGGCAAACTTCACTGGCCAATTTCCCTCCAAGACTGTGCACCAGGGTCGGGGAGGATTGTGGAGGGGGCAGGGAGTAGGAGTTGGCACCCCCTAGGGGCCTATGTCATCGACAGCATTGACCAACCCAGCCGCAGTCCAAATGAGGACAAGGAAATGACCCTTACTTTTGTCCATAACAATCTACAGTTCGTACCAATTGATTAGATTACATTTCCTTTATTGTCATCTTATTGTGCACTTTTGTACAATCAAGGATGAAATGCCATTTCTGCTACACCAACAGCGTAAATAAATTACAAACTAAAGCTATTTATCCATATAGAAGCCGTTCATTACCTTATTGGTACTGCTGCATGACACCTCCTGGGATGAAAGTGGGAAACCTTGGGTTGTGAATCTGTCTATTTACCTGGAGACGCCTTTAATCGAATCTCCAGAGTACTGGAAGCACACTTGCCACTTCTTTGAAAACCACTGCAAATAAAACAATTCATGCATCAAATGGTACTGTTTACGCTTTTGTGCCTAGGATGTCTTCTAGTCTTTTTACTCAGATTTTTAATGCAGTATGTTAACAGTTTTAATGTCATTTTTTACTTGAAAATGAAGTTTTTTTTTTTTGTTGTTGTTGGCAATATTAACTTATTCTGTTGCTTGAACCCTTGTTAAGTGCTTTGACTCAACTATGTTTCAGTGTGCTTTAAAAAAATTAATGAATACTCAGTAGGATAAAAACGTTATAGAACAGGTTTAAGGACTTACTTTGAAATGTTTGACATTTTCAGATATAAACATGTCTGAACTTTGTGGACCATCATTTTGTAATGAGTGAGTCACAATACTTGACATTCTTTGGACTCTTCCATTTTGGATGGATTTAATTTTTTGATGTACAATTTCATTTTAAGAAGTGCTGTCAGTCCACATAACAAGTGACTTCTACAGCAGATATGCAATCTCATGTGACCTCAGCAGTGAAAAAGGAGTAGTACAGAGTTTTCAGGAAAGGGCAATGTCATAATCATTAAGCTTCTTCCTGCTCTAGGTGACGTAGACCAGAATATGAGCATCACTACCTGTATCACCTGAGAGACAATTTATGCCAATATATTTTAACTGGTGTAAAAAAATGTCTTCATGCATTAATTCTGTTAAAAAATAGTAAAGCCTTACATCATTGTAAAACGGTTTCCGTTAACCTCCACATTACGAATCAAAAAAACAATATGGATCCAGAAGCTCTGCTGCCTGGACCCCCTAACACACATTCCATTTATGTTAAAACAATTACATTTTAATAAAAATTCTAATAAAATTTTAAATTGTATTATATATGAACTAGGGCTGGGAATTTAACGCGTTAATACTTTTAACGCAATTAACGCGCCCCGCCCCCTATAGGCATGTAACGTTACACTTTGTAGAACTGCAGCAAGCTAGTAGCAAAACTAACAAGATGAAAAACGAAAAGGACGAAGAACTGCATGGCTGGCTAAAGGGCCATTTTAAATAAAACCAAACCACTGACTAAGGCGAGTCACCGCAAATTAAGAAAGTTTACATTGCAATCATTAACAAATGAGATATCTAAATGGATTGCAATGGACTGTAGGCCTGTTAATGTTGTGGAAGACAAGGGGCTTATGGATGCATTTCGAATCGCTTCCTCCGACACAACCTACACACTACCGTCAAGAGGTACAGTACTTTCGAGAATAAATCAGCTGTATGACACAGAAAAAATATCAAAACCGGACAACTTAGCTCATGCTAACCATGTGGCCCTAACCGAAGATCACTGGACGTCGATCAGTAATCACAACTATCTAGGTGTTACTGCGCACATCATCGATGTGACTGGAAACTATTACGTCCTTCGCATTAACTGTGCTGAAGTCAGTCACACCGCACTATTCTGATGCATGTGCCGAACAGTTTCTAACAGTGGCTGACGACTGGGGAATCCAAGAAAAGGTGACCACAGTATGTGCGATTAAATGCGATTAATTAGATTAATTAATCGCCACTCCATGTAATTAGATCAAAAATTTTAATCGCTTGACAGCACAAATATGAACACATATGCCTCACCACAATACACTATAATAAATTAAGTCATATTCATGTCAGTGAATTTCCATTTCTCTCACAGTTTAGAGGAAAAATGTACAAAGTAACTAAGGCTTTCTGAGTTGATCCATAGCTGAGCAGGAAAGGGATTGGTCCCTTTGTCTGGAAGGTCATGGGCTCAAAACCCGTGGCTGACAGAGTAATCATACCACTACCAGGGCCTTGAGCAAGACACTTACCTCGGTTGCTCTAGGGTGCTTATTGCTTGTATATCACTTTGGACAAATGAGTGTAGCGATGCATGTACTGAATTGTGTATACTTAGCTAATGCATAGTGTTCTTGGGCAAGAGTGGTACCAGGCTGATTTCAGTCTGGGTTTGTTCTTACTGGCAATGGAATCTTTACATTATGAAAGAATCGAGCAAGTCATTAAGGAAGACGAGCATTACGAGACCAATTTTAGGGTACTGTTTGCAGAAGGGAGGTTTTGATTAAAATATGGCCAACCAGCACAGCTGCACCACGAACTTTCAAACAATGACTCAGCCCATCGTCACTCAGATTAAAGAAATTGCTAACACTCCAACCTGGAGAGAAGCCAAAACAATTGTAAAGACCAAATAAGAGCCACACTTCAAGCTTTTAACAGGTAGGCTTGTTAATTTCTTGTCTTGGTAATATTTATGGAAGCTTCAGTGGAAATTTCAGTCCTGAAGTTGGATGCTGCAGTTGAGTGATTGTGAAAACAATTGTCATAGTTTTAAAACAGTAGTACTTAATGTATTATGTAAAGCAGTTGTCTCAAACTCCAGTCCTGGAGGGCCGAGTCCTGCACATATTTGGGTTTACCCTCATTTAACACACCTGATTCAACTCACTGAGCTCATTACCACACAGCACTTCAGCATAATCATTTGTGACGGAACAGGGAAAAAATTAAGCTACACAGGACTGGAGTTTGAGACCCTTGGTGTGAAGGAAAACCCTTTTCCACTGCAGAGTTCTCTGCCAAGCATTATCAGGTATAAGGAGGACCAAAGGGGAATTACCCCCACCACCAGCCAGATTTTCATTGTGTCCCTCCCAAAAGTATTCAGTCAATCACAGTAACTACTTTCTTTTATTCCAATTCCGATTGGCCATTTTGGTCCTATAAAGACAACTATAAAATACATAAAGTTATAACAATTTTTCCCCATGAATGAGCAAGACAGGTGTTGTTGCCCAGCCAAAACCTGACTGCCTCCCTTCCTCCCAAACATCAGGGCAGCTGCCAAGAGCAGGTGGCCAGAAACCCAGTTTCTATTTAATTTCCATTCAGACTGACCATATTCAGCTTGAACCAGGACACAATCTGCTCAAGACTCCTCCTTCAAGCTACAAAGGAAGTCAGTCTCAACAAGGATTACCCATTTCGGTTTAATAACTCATAAAACATTCTTCAAACAATAAAACAATTTTAATGTAGGTTTCTGTACAATGCTTGGTAAGCAGTTTTATTTAGATATAGAAAAGGTAATAGGAGTGGTGTTTAAAATGACAGAACTCCTTAAAATTTAATGGCAGGTACTCTGGAAAAAAATAACAGCATTCCATCCACAAATATTTTCAAGCAATAAATATGTATTTATAAATAGTGTAAATTTACATCAAGATTAGAAACAAAAATCACAAATTAAAGTTTATTCCTTAGTCTATGTGCAACCCATTTTCTTTGTGACTTGGCTATGGTTTATGTCTGCAAGGAATCTGAGGGGAAATAATTGAAAATAATACAAGGAAACCAAAAGCTGTAAAAAATTATATCACCTAACTTTTCACATTCTTTTTTTTTTTCTTTTTTTGGATTTTGCTGCCAGAAGAGACTCGAAATGTCTACCTAGGAAAAGAGCAGCTAAGCTAGTGCGCATGTAAAGGGGAAATGCAAAGGGTTCAGGATCATAACAGCCCATTTAAAAAAAAAAAAAAAAAAAAAGGTCGTCAAGTCAGTAGTCTTTGTGATGTTGCCAGTTGTGACATTATATATATATACAAAACTTTTTTTTTCCTTTTGCTTCTTTTTCTATGTAAGTACAGCTGAAGCAGCTGTAAACAGTCCTGGAGGAGGAGCAGCGGTCACTCGCAGGTTGACACTCCGCACATGGCAGGTTGCATAGACACTCCGCTTTCAGCCAGCAGCCTTGTGGGATAGCTACAGAAACCAGATACAACTGGGTCACTTCCTGAATATCAGAAACAGTTCATTTACTTCCTGTCGACTGTCCACAGAATAAGAACGCTAAACGTCAAGATGAAGATGAAGGCAAAGGAGGAGCCTGCAAAGAGAGGGGGTGACATGACTAAATTAGTATAAAATTAGACTTCACATATCATGCATCGAAGAGACAAGTAACTTTTTACATGAAAACAGTTTACTTACTAATGTGAACTGGTCATAGACTTGCATCAGGTCCTCCATTCTGTACTGTTCTAGCACCACAAAGTTCTCAAGGTTAGCACTGCCCTTCCGAGCACAATCCTGACAATGCACCACGTAGGTCTTGCGGGAGTTACTTTCACTTGTGACAAAGAGTAGGTTGAAAACCTCCACCTGGAAGACAGAGGAAGGGCAGGGCATTTAAATCCTGTGCGATTGGGTGACAGGAATATTCTGCCTGCCCCCCGCCCCCCAGACAAACATCACTGACCTCACAGATGCTACAATAGTGTGCTGGCTCATCTCTAGTCCTCCCATGCCACACCATCTCCTTTCCTGCTGTCAACAGGGCCTCCTTTAACATCTGGCATTGCTTTAGGGTCCTCAGCAAGCAGTATCTGTGGGCATATGCAGGTGTGTCACATCAGCAAGACCAAATGACACAGCCCCAGATGGCTAGAGAATGCTAGGCCAATTAAAATGTTACGGTGTAATTAAACCCATGGAACAAAGCATCGCTAAGGAGACCTCACACTTAGATCATTTTTTTCCTTGTGCCCAGTTCATATTTCACATGCAGTGCCCTCTCCAATAGTGCATTTAAAGCCACCAAACAAGTATTACAAACGGTACAAAACAATGCTTGTTAAATATATACACATATATATATATATATACATATACATACATATATATATATACATACATATATATATATATATATATATACATACAAATATATATATATATATACATACATATATATATATATATATATACATACATACA
>JAODKM010000034.1:15217067-15236308 GCA_026780845.1 Petrocephalus sullivani
AGTGCGGTTAAGTTAAACATTTAAGTTTGAATTTTATTTTATACTGTGCATTGTTGCAATGTGCTAAATAAATATTTAAATACATACAAAAATAAATACATAATTTGTAACTGATCTATTCTTTGAAACTTTAATATTAATTTATGCAATTGCAATGCCTTGATTTTAGTAAAGTTAGTACACAGTCATAAATGCAATGGTACTAATTATTGGCATAATTTCTTTCTGTGTTTCGGTTTTTCGGCCTTCGGCCTTGGTTTCCTCTTTTTTGGTTTTTGGTTTCGGCCAAGAATTTTCATTTCGGTGCATCCCTAACGAAAGCATTTCAAGTTACACCCCAAAAGTACCAAAGTACCAAAAAAGTACCGCAACTGGTTTGGCACTTTCAGTACCCAACTGGCACTTGACCGGAAATCAATATAAAAGCAACAGCGCCGTACCAAAAGCGCCCATATATAGAGATAAATTAATAAAATAAGGTTACACTGCAAAGGGCTGCTTGGATGCGATCGAAAGCAGTTTGCACCATGCCCCTGGACACACTCACAACCTTTCATAATCTGCTACTGAATTCAGACGGAAGCAGGCAGAGATCTGCATCCCGTTAATGTTCTCCTTAACCAACTCCCCAGGTCTGTTAATTCTACAATTAAGTGAATAAATAATATTGAGGTATGGTTTATTCTCCTTATTATGCAATGATTATGGGAATACGGTAGATATGCATGAAACAAATGAAGCAACAAGCCTATTACTATATTCATAAATCAGTTTTAGTCTGCCAAAAGCACAGGCTATTTCAATACATTAAAAACCAAGGTCATTGCTTTCATTATTAAACTGGCTGATGGACGTGCTGTTAATATATACCATAATCAGTTACAGTAAAATTGAAAACTAATGAAACATAGGCGTGCACTCTAAGCTACCTCCCTCCCCCCTGTTAAAATATACAAATAAGCTCATCTGAGCAATTAACCCAGAAAGCAAACAGTGGCACTGCAGACTTTAAGCCTGGTAGCTGATCACTAACATCCCAGCAGTCCCGGGAATACAATGTGACAATGGCTATACAGGTTGCGCTAAGAGTTAACATTGTGACTTGAAATTCTGTGATATATTAATTGCAATATTAAACCAAAAAGTTGCAAATTAACTTAAATTAAACTTGTCTACCAACAGTTTGTGAGATAAGTTAGTGGTGTTGCTAAGAGCTGTGCCAACAATTCAAATGCTTTTGCTTAATATTGTGTCTATAGAATCCATAATATTTCCATATAGTGGAAGACTAATGTCTTTTTGAGACCAGTTCTTGTTTACTTTTCTCCTCCTTACTCATTTTTTGTTAGACTTCTCACAAAGGCGCCACAGTGTCTATGAGTGAATCCGACAGCTAGGATAAAAACAATTATGATTGGCTCAGAGAGCGCAAGCAGTGCTCATGCAAAAACAGTGGCAGTAAAGTTAAAACTGATACCTTTACATACACTACATAATCTTGAAAATTAATAGTCATTAATATTATGAAGCATGCTAATTTTTGCTTCCTATTATAGTAAAAATGTTTCAGTTTAGCTTATTGATGGCCTCAATCCAGCTATCGTGTTCCTTGCAGAAGGTGACAATTGCATGTGTCTAAACACAATAGTTTAGGGCTGTCACTACTGATTAATCTGAAGGTTACTCGACTTGATGTAATCCCATGACTAATCGAATATTCATTCGTATATAGTATTAAATATAATTAGCATGGGCAGTAACCAAATCAACCATTGCAGGGTACACACTCAGTTAGACATAGTCAGTTGAGGCACTCCATTTAAGTTTTTGGACAGTGGAAGGAAACTGGAGGATCCGCCGAAAAGCCAGACGCACAGTGAAAATGCAAACTCCACACACACAAAGCAGGAATGTGTGGCAACACCTCAAACCATAGGGCCAGACTTGCATTTTATACACATGCAACCGTCACATCGCATGGACCACGACAGCCTGCTAGGTTCAAACCAGTTAAGCTAAACATTTTTACTCGGGTCACTGGAAACAAACCTTAGCAAGCTTTGCAGTTTTAATGATAGTTCCTTTTCAAAATTATCTAATGCATGTACTGCTGCTTTTGCATGAGCTTTGCAAGCGTTCTCCAAGACCATCATTCTCATCCTTGGTGTTGGATTTACTCATAGACCATGCAGTGCGTTTGTGATGGATTAAACAAAAAACATTCAAAGCAAACTGGTCACAACTCACAGCATTATCACTAGGGTTGGGTACCGAGGTTGGTACTTTTAAAGGTACCGAATGATGTCGGTACTACTGGGTATCGTTCATGTCAAACCAAAGTGTGCCAAACTTCGGTACATTCATGCGCTCATCAGCAGCAGCACGCACAAGCTGAGCGGGACATATGGAACTGGGAGAAAGGTTTCAATCAACAGTTGTTCTCTCAGCGTTTCAATGCAATTTACATTTACAGCAGCAATAGGATTAGGGCTGGGTACTGAAACTTGGTTACAGTATATAACCAGTGCCAACGTGAACGATAGCAACCAGACCAAATGACGCAGTGTATTTTGGTGCTTCATTTCGATGCCACTGAAATACGTGGTGTTCAGCTTTAACAGTGCGCACGATACATACAGCACAATGCAGGAGTGAAAACCCGCGTTTTAAAAGTGATCTAATAAAATGTCATTTATAATCAATGAATGTTCACTATGGATCTAAATATACATTAATAAATGTGATGAAACATCTACTGTGTTTTTCTTAACGTACAGTTTTAAGTACTGTTTAAAGACCCGGCACCATTTTAAAAGTATAGATGGGGCACCAGACAAACAGAACTTACAACAAGTAATTTTCAACTCAAAATATTGCAAAAACATAAGAATATCACAATGTGAACTTTTCCAAGTATCGCTCGCCCCAACAGACAATACGTTAACAATAAATTATTATAACTATTATGTTATGTTGTGTTCTATAGCCAATGCCTATGTCTAGAAGTCAGGGCCAGCCAATGGTTGATATATGCTGCCAATTTTTTTGGCCAATAATTGGATGTTTTTCCCTCTATTTGAATGGTAATCTATTACACTAGTAATAAAGGATACACAATTTCTCAACCATTTATTGAACACTGGCTTAGAACATTAGTTGAAAAACTTAAATATAAACAAACTATATAAACTTTATAAACTATATAAGCGCATAAAACTGTCAGAATCAATGATGGTTTTAATATCCACCCCTAATGTTACCTCTAAGCTACAGCTGGTTGAAGGTTTGCTATCATTACGCCAGTTCCCAATGGTAGGCTATTCGCATTTTCTTTCAAATCAACACAATTAATTTGACATCCAAGAACAGTGGAAATTAAATTAAGCAAAATAATTTAAGTCAATGATTATGATGGCCCATCTATGGCTAACGTCACTAATCACCATCAAAGCCGAATATCCTAAGATAAATTTGCATTGTAGTCATTCTGTGGTGATATTTACGTTATCCTTTGCATTACTGAATTCTCATTCACTTTTAATGCCAAGTGCTACCACAGAACCGATGCTTTCACTATTTATTTGGACCCTTATCTGCTATGCACCGTCTTCCCTCCACCATATTGCAGAGTTATCGAGAAGGAAAATTTGAATCAACGCATTTTAATAATCAAAGAACCGAATTTAATCAAGTAGCCGTGACAGCTCTGTAATGGTTTGATCTCTATTCATTAGGATCCATTCACGATACACTGGTCTCATTTGCCACAGTGAAGGGTGGGAACTGCACTGACTGACAATATTGGCATGTTGATTCAGGAGATCACTATGCCAAAAGCCCAAATGTGTGGCCAGATGAAAGAACCAGAGCACAAAATGAAAAAAAGAAAGGCACCAAAGTATTTTTTTTAACAATTAATTTATGGGTAATACTGATTTTAACTGAAAATGAACCCCCCCCCAACACACACACTTTAAGGACACTCATAAACAAAGCACCAGAGCCCAGCAGGTCAAAGGCAAATGTAAATAACAGACTTCATTGTTGTGTAAGCTGACTTGAGACCAAGTTTTGGACACTGCAGAAGAGAGGGGCACAGCTATCAACTGTAAAATATTTGAGTGCAAGATGAATCCAGCTCCCACCGGCAGAAAAAATTCTCCCCTGTGCTCAGTGAGGCTGATGACATGGGCCCTCATTTATCAAAATGAGCGTAAATACGGTGACAAAAAAAAAATCAGCATATGACAAGTTCCACGTGTGATTTATAAAACTGGGTGTACCTGGCCAATTCCGGTGTACGCACATTCCTGCACTGATAAATCCAGCAGCTGCAAACAAGTGTAATTCACATGCCACGCCCCTATTTATTCATGGATTACGTGGCCGTGCCCACAGAATTTGCAACATGGAGGAATGGAAGCCAGCAAAAAAGAGAAATTTCAATCTAACTGGAAATCGACGTCATTATGACCAAGGTGGAGTTTGACTGCTGTGCGTGATCACGCATGGGGCACCGCAGCATATTACATTGACTGTACGTGCTGGTCATCATGTTCTTATGGTGGTTAATATTCTATGCAAATAGTCAATTAAAGACTGTAAAAAATTTAATTAACAAAAAAAAAAACATTTTTTTAAGTGCAACAACCATCTTCCTGAGAAATCCTTAGCTCCAGCACAGATATCCAAAATATTTCATATTTCAGAAGCTAAACGTTTAATTTAGTATCCTACGTCAACTGTTTTTTCTGCTTAACTTTCCCATAATAGTGAGGCTACTGCAATCAAAGCCAAAGTAAGTAATACTGGGGTCAATAATGGACAACCAGCAACGATTATGCATGGATAATAATTTTCATTAAGTTTCATAAACAAAACTTTATGAAAAAATACCGAAGACGTGACCTCGGTGTCCTCAATAGTAATCTAATCCAATCCATCTTGATTTGTAAAGCACTGTATGCAACCTTACTGGGCCAAAGTGCCATACAGAGGAATGAAAGACATTTCATGCCCTCTCACAGGGCATAAAATACACGGAAAATACAAATGTAAATAGTAAATAACAGACATAAGACGGATAAGAACAGCCATAAGAACAAAACCAATAAAATAAAAAAATGCAGAAACAGAAATACATTATGATATAATAATGGTAGCCACAAGCATGACTGCAGTAACGCACCTTTGCGTATCAAACATTTATTTAAACATTACTCAAATAACCCGCAATAAACATTTCACCTGAAATATTGATAATTACCTGCTTAACATCATTTTAGCACAGCTCTGATGTAATAATTCTCTGACACAGCTTGATCTCCTCTGCTGCAGCGCGAGTCCGCACTGACAGAAACCTGCGTACACCATCTGAGAGCTGGAATGGGATTTGAGTGTATCCTACACTCACGCCCAAAGTGATAAATCCCAAAATGTGCATTGAAATGACCATATTCCCATATTTCTGCCATAAAAAATTATAATAAATGAGGGCCATGAAGTTTGAATGGACATGTTTAAGGCAATCAATGTAGTGGCAAAAAACTTCAAATGGGGGATTGGAGTGTATGTTTATAGGGGATCACACATCAGAGAATTAAGAAGAATTATACTTTATTGATCCCCGTGGGACAATTGACTTTTCACCTCCCTCAACCTTGCTCTCCATGAGGGTAAGCTTGGCCATGAAGGGCAGCCACTTGTGCGGCGCCCAGGGAGCTGGGGGTTAAGAGCCTTGCTCAAGGGCCCACAGACGGCCAGAGGCTGGGCTTGAACCGGCGACCTTCCGATTACAGGCACATAGCTTAACCTGAAATGTCAGAATGCTGCAAAACAGACTCCATCTAATGGTTTAACCTCACATTCATGAAAAACAAAGCAGATTCTGGGCTAGTTGTCGAAGACACCAAGTCTGAACAGCAGTCCAACTCCAGTATAGGCTCAAAAATATAAATCACTCAGATAGTGTGCTGTAATCAGCCGGTCCCCAACATATCTCACAAGGCCAGACAAAAAGGACGGGAACCTTTGTCAGCGCACCTCCACATATCTGTGATGTCATACGCTAACTTTTCCACTCTGAATTCAATACTTTATATCTGACAGTCAGGGACAAAGCCATTTTACCTGGGCTTTCCCCTGCGAAAATATGATTTAGGCTTTCATTTGTTTCACATTGAACTGTGTAATCAAAAGCACCATCAGAAGCATGTAAAGTACGCAGGTCACCAATTGCTCAGGACCACGACATCTCTACAGGAAACATTTAGACCACATCAACAGCATTCTACTGAGCCGAATAAATGGTCTTCTGCTTTCAAAGAAATAAAGTGTATGCATACACATGCCAAAACCCAAGCCTTGAAGCATTGCAAAATAATTCTGCTACTACTGCACTAAGAATGTCTCAAAAAATCTGATGCTACATTTCATGGGTGTGGTGTCATGAAAAAGCCAAATTCTACAGGCATCCACTTATCCCATCTAACTTCTGTACTATCCCAAAGAGCACAGGACTGTGTTATATCACAGAAAACAGCCATGTTCACAGGCAAGAAGGCAAACATATCTTATTCCAACCAATAATTTGCCTCCTGCTACCCAACAGCAATAACATGCTCAGCTTCTGATCAGGTGTGAAAGTAACATACCTGCACGCTTTAAGGACGTCGGATGAGCTGGGGTGGATGGACACTGAGGACGAGGGAGCCAGCAAAAGGGCGGGCTTGTGGTTAATCACCGGAGGATCTACTTTCATTGGGCTCTGGGAGTCCTCTGAACTTTTGCCATTCACCGTGGGTCCCATGCCTGCCACGGGGCTATTAAGGCTGGCAACACTGTTAGTGGTGGTTTGTTCCACAGACTTGGGGGAGGGGGTGGCTGTGGACATAGCCGAGCAGGGCGAAGAGGCCACCGAGTTCTCGTTATTGGCTCTCTCGCAGGCCAGGGCCACGCCGTTCCCCGCAGCTTTTCCCGTGAACACGGCGGAGAGCTGAGGATTGTCTGAAGTGAGCACGCCCGGTGACTTGGCCTCGCCGGGGCTTGAGGCAGTGTCAGCCACGGCCTGCTGGGCATGGTTAGGGAGTCCCTGTGTGATGGCAGCGCTGCCTGGCATCCCTGCCAAATGCTTGCCATCATCAGGCCCCGCTGGCACACTGGGTCCCGAGGGCCTGCTCTCTTTGGTTAAGATAATGCCTTGCTGTCCACCTGAGGTAGCAGTGGGAGGCAGGGGGGGCAGGTGATTGAGAGCAGCCCCCTGTGCTAATGAACTGCCAGGCATGGTGGAGTGCCTGACCTGATTGAGAAAGCCAGTGCCAGCTGCCTGGGAATGCTGGGGAGTCCCAGTGGAAGAGAAAGTCTGTTCGCCATTGGGACCGGCCAAATGCGAACCTGGACCTTTTTGAAGCCCCTTAGGAGAAACAAAGCAGAAACACCTTTAGCTCAGCACCTGTACTGACCCACTCATGACGACAGGTCAGGGAAAACAATCAAGCCACTGACAATCAAGTAAATATTCTCTTGCACTGATATATTTCAGAAAGCATCAAGCTGGGGAATGAGCATTTAACCCAATATTTCATCACTTTTGCAAAATACAGCACAATGTCTGATCATCTATTCCAGTCCGTTGCAACAAACGCCTCATTATTCTGTAACACTACCACTAGCCCATCCTACAAGTTTAACACTGTCACCATAAGGGCATTTTAAAAATGTGCTTACCCAGTTCTTTGAGCTTTACCATTGCAATATCTCACTCAATGTCATCATTAAAAAGCCAGCGAACGTGAGCTTTTAGTGACACCAAAACTTTCCATCATTTGGATAATTTACATCAAAATTAGACAATTTACACCAAAAATGTTTGTGCTTTTGAGCTTGCATGTAAATGAGGGGGCGGGGCAAAGGCTGCCTACCTGAGTGCAGTTTGTGCTTTTGAGCTTGCATGTAAATGAGGGGGCGGGGCAAAGGCTGCCTACCTGAGTGCAGTTTGTGCTTTGGAGCTTGCATGTAAATGAGGGGGCGGGGCAAAGATGCCTACCTGAGTGGAGTTTGTGTGTTGGCTTTTCCTCTGCTCCTCTGTGCTGCTGCTGGTTGGGTTTGTGCAGTTGTGAGGTAGTGTTGAGTTTTGCTGCAGGTAAGGCACATTTCCATTGCTTCCCGTTCCCATTACGTGATTATTGCCTACTGAGACAGTATCCGTGTGAGCCTGCGCCAGAGCGGAGCTTGTGGGGAAAGGCCCGTTGGCTGAGGGATGGGCAGTGCAGGGAAGCCGGACTACAGGCTGGGAACCGGTGGGCGTCCGGGATAGAGCAGCATGGGGGTGCTGAGCGGAGGAGAGGGCATTCCCTGGCAGTGACGGCTCGGCAGCGGGCCCATTATGGACGGCGGGACGCACCTGTCCAGACATATTTTGTTTTGTCTGTCGGAGAAAGGAAAGGAACTGGAATGTAACCCAGCTATAGTCCAGTCGGGTTTATCAAGCACATTTAAACATAAGAGAAGTTGAACCAAAGTGATGCACTAAAGAAAAGCAGTGAAGCCTTTACAGTAGCTGCCTACCTGCTGCTGCTGCATGAGCGCAAACTGGGCTTCCAGCTGCTGCAGCATCTGCAGCTGAACATGCTTCAGGTTGGTCCTATTGGCCCGCAACTGTTCCAGGAGCTGTGGCACCAAAGGAGGGGGGCATATGAATAACTGCATGCCAAGTGTGTTAACCCATTGCCTGCTTGGTAACATACACACACCTGGAGCTTCTGCGGGGTTAAGCACCAGTCAGGGACTTGCCGTTGAATTGGATGGTTGGCCCAGGATTCTGGAGAACTCTGCTTTTTGGATGGCAGGGAGTATACATGCATGAGTAATCCAGAAACTGACAACACAACAAAGTGTGCCTGAACAAAACATCCTTGGAGAGCCTGTGGAGAGTGACTTCACGGTACCTTTGCTGGGCTCAGTGTTCTCTTCCTCTTAGCCGGGCTACACTGCTCATCAGCTTGGTTTGATTGGCCCATGTGCAGGGGTGCTGTCTGAGACGGAATATGGGGCTGTCCCAGAACCCCTTCACTATTCTGATGAGGTTTACAAGCCTAGCATAGATAAGCACCAGAAGGAACCGCAATTAACTTGAGCCAACTACCAGCAAGATCTGCTGCCAAAACTCAATGCACATAATTATCCATATTATAGCAAATTAATACAATTACAGCAAAAGAGAGACCATAGTTAGATTGTATATTTCAGCTGTTAAAAATGAAACTATTTCCTTAATTATTTCCTAGTTCAATCTAACACATAAACTAGATTTTCTTTTCCAAAAAGCACTGTGGAATTCGTCACAACTGCTTCAGAGGTAGAATTTCAATCAATAATTCTTTGATCACCTATTGCTCTGTTCCTGGTGGTAAACACACCAAACACAGCAAAATGCAGTCCTGTTTCTCTTGGCTGGAGTAAGAATGACTTGCAGTTTTGCCATTTAAGCATATTAAGCATTGAGACCGACTGCATGTTTAAAAAGGGATCAGCCGGGGGGAAAAAAAAGCACACAGCAATCCTATAACCGTGCACTGGAGGCTATGGATCGCCATACTTAGGCGCCTGGTTCACATTATTCAAAAGAAACCACTGCCCCCATCTGTCACATTTCATTCCAAAAAGAAAACAAGCAAAATGGCACTTTAAATCCCTTGTGTACAAACTGCACAAACACAGATATAGTCACCATTCAACTTAATCAACTTATGTCAATGAAGCTATTGTCAGTCACCCATGCAGTCTCATTCTGATGACTAGCAGATTTTGGCATGTTGGGGAAATGAATGAGTATATTATTTCAGACTGTTAATGGGTGCTATGGCTGTAGAAAGAAACAGAAGGGACACCCCCCTCAAAAAAAGAGCCCTTAAGAAAGCGGAACGTGAAGGCTAGACTGTCCAGGTTCAGGAGTGCACATGGCCCTCTTGGGGGTACATGCGCGTAACATTATTGCAACGCGCTCTGCGTGACACTCTGCTCAGCTAGCTGCCTGCCTACCTACATAGACACACACACATGCACACCTCTAAAACGGAACAGTACTATGGCACACAACCTAAAGATTATCATATATCAGAGTCACACATGATGACACAATAGAAAGGCCACATTCACTAACCATTACAATCAGCGAGCATGTCTCTTGTTCATTACCATTTCAATCTGCCTATAAAAGCGTGATATTCCTGGGCTGCGAGAGCACTGGCACACCCCCGGGCCTGCTCCCATGCCCCAGCCTAGCACTCCGTACATCCTCAGACAAGCGGGGCTGCTGTAAGTGGTTAGCAAGGGCGGCCCACTGCGAGACCATCTAACGGGACGGGGCTCTCTCGTCTCACCTGCTGGGCCGTGCTCAGGACGCCCTGCCTGGAGGTTAGCTCTGCTGGGATTGGTAAGCTCCACGCCTCCTCTATACTGGGAAGTATTTTACTGTTACTCTGCAGACTACTTTGTTGGAGGTTACACAACTGAGCCTAGGAGAAATCGTGTGAAAACACATTTAATACTTACTGATCTACTTCAGAGAAGTCAAGAATTCAAATCTGGTTTCTACTATGTCTGCCATGTCAAGTGTAACTATTCAAGAACAAATACCACATAAATTTATCCGTTAATATATTAATGAAACAAATCTATAAACAGTAGGGAAAAAAAACAATGTTCTGGATGTTATGAAATTATGATTTACATTGTTGGTGGAAATGTTCTCACTCATACAGACTTAAGTGGCAAAAAAAAACACGGGTAAATGAAAAAGAAAGTGAAGCGTCCCTTTCACAGCAGGTGAACACCCACAATGACCAAGCATCTCTCACCACTTCAAAGCACAGCACCTCTCCACGCACAGCAGTAGCAGCAGAGCTCGCACCGTACGGGCAGATTTTCTGCCAAAGTCCCCACACCCCAGCTACCAAGACAGACATGTCTACCTGCAGGCATTTTATCCGGGCCATGAGAGCAGTGGCATTACTACAGGACTTGCTCCGCGTGGCATTAATGTAACACTTGATGGCGTCCTGCGGTTGGCTGCACGATTCATATAGGGTACCCAGGTCCATCCAGGCGGCAGCGTGGCCGTGGTCCAGCTGCACAGCGCAGATATAGGCCTGCAGGGCGTCCATCGGCTGGTTCTGCTGCTGGTACAGCACGCTGCAGGACAGAGCAGAAACGCGGGGTTCCGTCACCTTGCAAAACAGAGCAGGCAGGCTGGCAGCACAGTGCAGGAGTAGCCCAGGGTCTACAGGGAACTACCCTTCCCGGCCTTGGAGCCAGGTGAAACGGATTCTTGGGACCCTAGAGACAGCAGAGGCCCATCCCAGATCCTAGAGTCACTCTTGGCAATATGGCAACGCCAGTCCTCAGGGGACATCGGCAGGTAGTTACCCAAACACCCTTCACGTTCCAATAAAACCCCAACACAAATGCTGCCCCCAGAATCCTAATGGTGGACGACAGGAGATAAAAGCAACAAGCTTGTGAATTCCGCACCCTATTGAGCACCACGTATCTGCACTGGCCTCTGACTTATCGATGGACTGTCTGTAGGAAACGAAGGCATCCTGAACTTTCCCAATACTTGAGTAGCACCTGGTGGAAAAAAAAAAAGCAAAAATCAGACTGCCTGTAGCTATTCAAATAACTTCTCAAAAGCACACAGGAAATGCACCACGTTTCTCTCTGCATCCAAGAAGAGCTTTGAATGAACTGTAACACAGTTAAAAACTGATTTTAATTCCCAAACTGTCAGTGGTGTGCAACTTGCTTGAATGCAAGCATTCGAAACACTGCTCATGCTGCATGCTTACCGGCCAAGAAAGTACCAAGACTGCCCAGAATTAGGATCCACTTCCAAGGACTTCTGCAAACACTGAATAGCATAGCTGTCCTTACTGGCTTTGTCCCCCAGCTGATCTACCGTGTGATGCATCCAGCCTGAAGGAGAGGAGCACAGAAGGGAGAAAACGCTTTACTGCTGCTTTTACCCAAGTAGGCCACTTCTGTATATCTGAAGCTAAAATGGCCAGACATCCCTTCATAACAACGGTGAGTTACGGGGAAAGCATATACGTCAGCACCCATAAAGATGGCAAATGGCTTGTTTAAATTAAGTGCAGAGCGGGAGGAGTGCCGCCTCCCCCGAAAGAAGCACCTTCAAAGACCTCGAGAGCCAATCCCACACGCTCACACACAAAAACAAGACAGCGCTCCCCCCGACACCTGTAGCAAGCCCACCAGAAGGGGCTCACCATGGCAACTGGCAATTCCGCACTAATGGAAATGGTTTTATGGCAGCCAAACATTCAGCAGTGGAAGGCTTTGAAAGGAGATTTCAGGGAGAAGCCAGCATTTGTCTGAACATTAGCGACTTCTGAATGCTAAGGGTTAGGGAATGGAGACGTGGAGAAACAAGGAAAATGACCCATGCTGCAGCCGGACAATACAGGAGTGCTTAGCTCTGACTAGAACCGTAACGACGCAAATAAACAAAGGGTCAGGCGACTAGTGTTAACTGGGCACAAATAAACTGAATTACTCAAAAGGAAATGATCAATCTATAATCTGGACTATACTGTTGTGAGGACGCACACCTTTACAGTCAACATCAAGAGGCTTTATGAAAAATGAGCTTCATAAGATGCAGGAAAAATTCAAAATAAGCAGCAGTGCTGGGTAAATTTGAATATTCTTCCATGCCTGTGTACTAAAGGGAAAAAAAGAATCTCAAATGCACCCCCCACCCGTCCAAACTCTGCCCAGACACACACTTACCCAACTGCTGCAGCGTTGCTGCTTTCACCTGTACAGGCAGATTCTCCGTCTGAAGGAGACGCTCGTATGCCTCTTTAGCCGCGCGGTACTTCATCTGTGGAAGACAGGCGGGAGACACGCCGGTCAGCGGGCGGAAGGACTCGCCTTTGCGGGCTTCTCTCTGGCCAGAAGAGTCCCATTCAGGCAGACAAGACAGGGCCGCTCACGCCAAAGGCGAGCGCAAGATGATAACACTGCCTGCCCGGGCTGTCGAGAGGCAGACGGCCGCTGGGGGAGGGTCTGTCTGGATGAGACCGAGCCAGACTCAACAAGTGGCTTTTATTTTCAGTTCTGGAGCAGCCCACCAATCACAGCCCAGAAAACAAGCGCTTGTTCTCCTTACCGACCTCAGGGAGGACATAAAGTTTTCAAGCCCTAGACTAGCTTATCGGCAGTCGACAAACTGTTTTTAAAGCAGCACTATTATTACCTGGCGGGTAAAAGTAATAAAAGCGGAAGCAGCCCAGTCTCCTGCGGGCAGGAGTCTATAAAGGCAGACTTCACTCAAACAATCAAGTTAAGTATCAAACACAGGGACAAAAATTGTTTACCTGTTGGGAAAACAAGCAAGTCGCTCAGTAATTTGTGTCTCTGTGAAGCCCTCAGCTACACACTTATTTAGCTAAACACAAATACCAAGGGTAGTTCTGAAGACTCGAGCAGCTAGGGTCCACACACACAGTGCCTGACCCAAACCTAAGACACCATGCAAAACTGAATGCAACCTTTTTAAAAAGGCAACATCAACAATCATTTACATCAATTTGCCCATGAAAGTTGGGTGCGAATTAAAGAGTGGTGCAGTTCACAGGAGACCTTAGGATTTCCCACATGAGAACAGGGAGGTTATAAAAACATTTGCGCCTTGACTGAAACACAGAAAAGTCTCCCAAGAGTGTTAATTATTCATGATGCAGGAGAGAGCCCAGCAACAGAGACCGCGTAAACCCCTTTCCACAAACAACAAAAATGCAGGTCTTAAGACCGGGAGACACAATACACCGGGCTCAGCAATGCGTCGCAACACGACCATCTAAGAGGGCCTTAAGCTGCCATGCTAACCCAACTGAACACCTCACACAGATGGAAAAATGCCTTTTCAGTCACCGACCTAAATTTTGTCAATATGGGAACAGAAAATAAATTGGAAAAAATGGGAATGGGAGGGAGAGCGATATGGACTGATGGATAGATGGATGGATGACAACCATGGACGGCAGAGGCAACACTATGGCTTGGTTATTTTAACAGTATATGTGCAATGTACCCAAACTGCGAAAAGCACAGAATCCAAGACGTCGACTGGCATCTTTAGGCGGGCTAAATTTGGAAAAGCGGGACATCTCAGCGAGCATAACCTGGGGTTCAACTGTCACAACCACCGGCAGAAACCATGATCCTTGAAATCCCACCAAAACAAAAAATGCACAGATATCAGCACTAAATCATGACAGGAGTAAGATGTGGAAAACCAAAGTTGAACAGGCTTACCTGAATTTCATATAAATGAGCAATGTGAAACTCAACTGTGGGAGGAGAAACAAAAAATATTTAAAGAAGAAATAAGGTTACAGAGGAGAGGCAATGGACAGCCTGATGCATCTTGAGAGTCTGACGTCTACTTCTAATGTCTTCAGCAAGTAAACAGGGAACAGGGTTCCCGAGGTAACCGGGATGACGAATTCATGACCAGAAAGCAAGAATCAAAGTGCATTAGCTATATTGCTATGAATCCGCAGCTTCCCTCACTTTGTCATTCATCAACACATTAAGGAGGAGCAGATGGCGGTACTTACTTTCAGCTTTGGACAAAGTGCAGGGATTCGAGTCGATTAACGCCAGCTGAAAATGCTGCAACAGAACAGGAAGACGATTCCATTTACAAGAGTATGAAGAAAGGTTATAACCACACAGTACAATACAATAAGGTAACATTACGAATAATAAAGATCCAAAAATGGGTTAACTGATCAGCTGGTCTCCTGCACAAAGGGGGAGTCACTGCTCACACCCAAAGACTCTGAGACAGCCTTGCAAAGAGCATATTATGAACATGAAGGAAAGATTGTTAGCGTTTCATCCTGGCAAGAAAGAAACCCTTCAGCTCCATTATAGGTGAGGTGAAACCCTCTCAGCCTCCAAAAGAACTCTTCAAACCACGACAGGGCTGCTTTCATGCAGTCCAGACATGTGCAGGACAACATTTACAGTAATTACACATTTTACATTGTGCCTCTTTATCACATCAGTCCAAGCAAGCCAAGCCATGCGGGATTGCCGTGGAAATTACTCTGTCAGGAACCACCAGCCATTCTAAGAGGATGTCCTCAGAATGCATCAAATAAAATAAGCCCACAAATTTAAAAACCAACACCTGTCAGCTGCATGGAAATGGACCTACACACAGTATTAACAGTAACCTTCAGTGTCTAAGCACACAGATCATAGCAGCGAATCAGGAATTAATTACCCCAACTTCCCTTGATCACCTAGCAATTTGTT
Organism: Petrocephalus sullivani; assembly: GCA_026780845.1. Taxonomy (NCBI): domain Eukaryota; kingdom Metazoa; phylum Chordata; class Actinopteri; order Osteoglossiformes; family Mormyridae; genus Petrocephalus; species Petrocephalus sullivani. Next base: position 15,232,419 of record JAODKM010000034.1, read on the forward strand.
ACACACAAAAACACCTGGTCATTAAAATATACAACAAGCTCCAGTCAGACTTGAGTTGTAAACAAAAACAAGTAGAACATGTTTCACTGTAAAACTTTCGTTTAATCCCATGCTTATTAGTAAAGAGCTGATATTAGAAGCTTTGAAATAATTTGTGGAAATTCATGTTAAAAGCCAGATGCAGTGCTAAAGGTTTTATAAAACCACAGATGAATCCTCGCAAAGAAAAAAAGAAAAACAAAAACAAATCAGAACCTTTAGTCAAACCCTGCCGTAAGGTGTATCCATCAGTGTCGAATCCTTTCAGATAGCAAGGAACAGCACCACCAACAGCCCAAGCGCAATGGCAGTTATGAGAAACACCAACACTATGAAAACCAACTGTAGCAAAGGTAATCCAGAGGACAGCAGGCGGATGTCGCCGAGCGGCGATCGCCGCGGTGACAAACCGCTCTTTCTGCATGCATCAGTGTCACAGGCAGGATTTGCGATGCTAGTCATGCGACTGCTGACATGTCCGACAGCTTCTCTGTCACAAAGAGCAGCGATTCAGCAGAGCTCAATTCAGCAGAGCTCTACGGCTGCCTAACAACAGTCGATGCCTCAAGGCAGACAGCCACAGCCCCTACTCCACGCCTTTCGGCGGGGGGGGGGGGCATGAGGTGCTGCGAGACACCATTTAGAAGGATCCTGACCAAGCAGCTGCCTGTATTTTTAAAATCCTAATATCTGTCAGCAGCTTTACCGTTTCAACTGAGATCTATCTAGGTCACCAGAACACCACCGCCCCCACCTCACACCCCAGACCATTGTTTGTGAACCCGGTCCAGTCCCAGGCCAGACAGTCCGCATTTTGGCCACCAGTGCAACCAAGAAGCAGCAGCGTCACACTGGATGGCAGCAGAACGCGCTTGCGGGTGGCCATGGGGCCAATAAATACAGCTAGAGAGCTAATAAGTGAGAGAGAGAGAGAGAGAGAGAGAGAGAAAGAGGAGAGAGGGGGCTGTAACTGAACCCTCCTGGCAGAGGCCCTGTGTTCCATCACTGGACGGCTGTGTCCATATGGCCCCTCTGCATGCATGCTGTCACACTGGGTCATGCCCGGGCGAGCGGCTCGCTCCGCACATCTCTGTAAAGGCTGCATGGGGGCTGCATGGGGACGGACCCCTGCAGGGGGCACATGGGCAGCCACATGGCACTACTCCTGGGCTGGCCCAGGAGCCACGCCGAAAACATGGCAGCAGGCAGCTCCACGGAGAGCCCGCACTTTGATAGCACCCTGCCTCTCGCTGCTGGTGACCGGTGAAACGGAGCGCTCTGGGAAAGACACGACCAGTGCAATGCACCAAGGCTGTCACAAGACCTGAAAACTCTGGGAGGAGCGTGGCCACGCCCACTTGCAGAGGCAGACCAGAAGGTCATGCTTAGTGATGTGTGGGTCACATACCTTAAGGCTGGACTCGTAGTCTGTGTTGACTTTGAACATCAGTCCAAGTCGCAGGTGGATCTCCTTGGCTCGAAAGAAGCTGGGATCGATGTAAAGCACCTCCTGAAATGCTTTAATCGCCCTGCAAAGCAGAGGAAAAGTGAGGTTACTCCCGAGCCCGACACAGAAGACAACACTCACAACCCCAGCTCCGAGCTCTACAAACCGAAAACGGTGCGTGACAGCAGACAGACGAACAGAATAGTCTCTCCGGAGTACACCAAGACCTTGCTGTGATCATTAATCCTTTTGACAGGTATTAGCAGCCAGCGTAGCAAGTGCCAGTGCGTGAGGATTGCAGCTCCGCCTCAATCTAGTTTCCTGCCTCCACCGGGGTCTCCTCAGACCTGCCAGCACGGCCACTGGCGTCACCATGGAAACCACTCTCTCACACCACCACATCAGGGTAGCGTGATAAAGCCGGTGAAGGCAACCTCTGCCGTCGACAACTGAGGAATTTTGATTCAGGTCAGCGTGTTTATTGGTGATGCCGCAAAGCAGCCATTTCAAAAAAGAATGAAAAGACAAACATCTCATCAGAGGACATCCAGCACAAACAACCACACTGTACCATCACATTCTGGCTTTATGTGTTATTGGGCATCTGCATTATGACTTTCAATAACAGAGCACTGGGACACTCACAGGTCACGCAGACCTTATGAGGTGGGTTCTTGTGAACTCAGAGTGAGGTCTAATCAGCTTGCTGGCTAAACAGCGTTAGTCCAGGTTCTCCAGCATATCCAAAACAACACACAGGAAGCCAAATAAGAGAGGGACGTGCTTATGACACCAAAATAAAAAAAAAATGGTGCATTCCCCATTCAACAAACTAGAGTGAGCAACGTCGTCCCTTGAATTCCTCTTTCCTTAGTACAGGATGAAGAGCCTGGAACCTACTGCAAAAAGGAGAGACTCCAGACATGATGGCAATTGTTGCAGGGTACGCAATCACACGCTGAGGGCAATTCAATGAAAATCTGCCATAGCTCATGTCTTTCAGACTGTGGGAGAATACCAGATTGAAGTAGAAACTTCCACAAACCTAGGAGGAACATGCCAACTCCAAACACAGAGTGAGAGCAGGGATGGAATCTGAAACTCTGGAGATGTGAAACCACGATTTCCATAGAAGGATCTAACTTGTGATGTAGGTTTAGAAAGACATGCTTGAAAAAGAGACTTAGCCAAAGTCCACCCACCCAAGAGCTCAGAAAGGTAAAATAAATCACCACCACGGCAGGGCCAGTAAATGTTTATAGTTTAATCAGAATGACAATGCGTATAATAGAGTATTAGTGAGGCAAAGTTATTGAGGATTCAGAAAACAATTCCAATTAGGAATTGCAGGCAATTTCTGAGGGGTCCAAAGAGTCGGAAACATCAGCCACAGCATACATACAGTACATACAGACCGTACATATGACCGCAACGGGTCAGGAAATGTAGGACATAATGTAAAAACCCTCCCCCATTTAATGTCTCGTTTGGGTCAGATGGTCTGAGAAGTAGGTAGAAAGTTTCCTACCTATTGTTATAGGAAGTTTTAAATAACTGTCCTACTTAGGAATGTCAGCCATGGCATACAAACAGGACATATATACTGATGGATATAACCCTAACGGGTCAAGAGATAGGACATAATGTAGAAACCTCTGGTGTAGGACCTCTCCCCCTGGTTTGGGACAGATGGTCTGAACAGTACATAGAAATAGACACTTTCCTACCTAATGCTGTATGTCTTGGTTTTACAGGTTAAACACTGCGGCAACAGATATTGGACAGAATGTAGATTGAGGAAAATGTCAGTTGCAGTGCTTGTACAGGTTTAGAGACACATTCAATTGCTGTAGCGCCCCCTATTGACCAATCTGCAACAAATTTGGAGGGTCCATTCGCAGTAGTACCCTACAGCAGATCGTCAAGTTTGGTGATGATTGGCTGAAGCAGGCATGAGATATAGCAGTCTGACTGAAATGGGCATGGCACAGGTTTATACACCAGATTTATATAGGTTGGGTGGAAGTCCTAGGACTGTGTCGGCGGTATTGTATGAAAAGTTTGTGCGCACGCAGATCGGGCAGGGGCGGCCGAGTCGCAGCTAGTGGTGATGTAAGAGATCGGGAGTGCGGTTGCGCTTCGCTAGAATCAATGCAGACAGTGTGCGCTGCCAAAGGTGCAACAGGTGTTTTGTGCGTAAGTTAAGGCATTAAAGGCTTTGCATTAATGTAATTTATGTTTGTTTGACATTTCCCTTATCGGAAATTTTTAAAACATTGCTGTATCTGTGAAATTTTATTTTGCATTACACATTTAATGTAAATTTAAATAATGCAAATTTGTTGAATAATAATAGTGATTTGTTAAATAAATCTGTTAATTATGTTGTTAATTTGATTTATTC
>JAODKM010000034.1:15237257-15249965 GCA_026780845.1 Petrocephalus sullivani
CGACTAATGAAAATGTATTCGACCAAGCCCTCTTCATATCGACTAACGTTTAGTCGACTATTTGGGGGCAGCCCTATCCATTAGACATTTAAATGGGTTCAGTTCTTAGTAAACTCAACGGGTAAGACCATCCTTTATAAAGAACATTGTTTTCCATTACGAATGATCACAAAAAATCGTCTATGACCTGGTCCTACAGTATATGGTATTTTGAGACCAGCCTTGTTAGCTGGGGGTGTGAGAAGCCTTACGGCCACTTTCACAGCTAAAGGCTGACAATAGCAACTACAGGAGGCACAGAATACCAAATCCACAAGCTTTAGGATTCTGTTTGGGCCCAGTCTACTTTACAAACCACCTCAGGGAGGGACAGAGTCCCATACAAACCACCAGTGGCTAAATCATCTGCATCTTTAACAAAATGCAATAAGTCAATACAGCAATACTTAGGCAAATTTGATGATACTGAAAATTGTTCAATTCCACAACACAAGCATCATCACAAGCATGCATCATTGTGATGCACTGTGTGAAGGACAGAATCCGTGATTCCAAATTCATAAGAAAGAGCAGGACAACCTCCACAGGGAGCAACCAACCTTTAACCTATCATAGGATCAAATTTCAACAACTGACCCATTTTTTTCTATTAAGAGGGACCGTTAACTCTCTGGATTTGCAAAAGTAAGTGAATAGAAATCTGCCCAAAATTTATCACAAATTCCAAAATGTCATTACTATTTTTTCAAGCAAGTCATTGCTCTCATGACGTGGCGGCTATCATCAGAATGGCAGTAATGAAACCTTCTCACTCATATAAAGGCACATTTCCTTTTTAAAACAGATCAGGGGGCTTTTCTGAGTACTGATGAACTCCCCAGGCCAGTAAATAAGCTTTAAGAGTGCAGTGCCTTTATCGGCTTAGGCTGTGAAGAGGCAGAAGCAGGTCAAACCTCGTACACAGGACACAATGTCCACACATATGCTGCTGTGTCAATGTCGACTGAAGCGTGGCCTGCAGGTCACATTTCAAAGGCCGATGGAACTGAGGGACGTCACTGCACTTGCCAGAAAGGGAGCCCGGCAGGCAAAGGGCTGCACTTTGCTACCCCTACGTCCAGCAGGCCCAAAGCCACGCTAATCACTTAAATATATGATCAGTGTCATACAGAAAATTTCACATTTCAGTCTGCAAACATGCCTCAATTATGCTACAAAGAAGGGAAAAAGATACTCACCACTGAAATGCATTGTAATGGAAGTAAACCATCCCAAGGCCATATAAAAAGGCAGCATTCTGAAAGGAAGAGATATGGAGCAAATTAGCAGAAGACTCAATACAGTAAGCAGCCTGTGTAGCACAGGTACAGTCACAGTAGTGCTGCTTAGTGTTTTAATGCAAATGAGGAATGTCTTGTTAAAGTCATACAGACTGTTGAAACTAATAACTATAAATGTGAACACAGCACTGGGTAGACAAGTTAAGTCATATGTGTGCTATGCGCTACTGGGTGATGGCATACACATTACCACAGATACATTAGCCTTATACAATAGCAAGGTATAAACAATCCACAGATTACTGCATGAGCTCTTCTGAATTAGCATGTGAACACCCTTGGAGGCTAATTAGTGCCCCATCCTGAACCCCCAACACAGCTTTAGAAATCATGGGAGCCAACCCCCAGCAAACAAATAGCATCCAAATGTATTTAAGCAAGGATATTTTCCCCCAACAGTCAGGCAGTCAGTGAGAGGACATGGGAGTAGGGGTGGGTATCGTTAAGATTTTAACGGTACTACTAATCTTTCCGGTGCTGCTTATCAGTCCAGTACTTTGACGGTATCGTTATCGGTACGTTTTGAAGAATAAATCAAATTAACAACATAATTAACGATTTAATTTAACAAATTATTTATTCAACAAAATTACATTAAAATGTGAAATGCAAAATAACATTAAAATGTGAAATGCAAAATAACATTTCACAAAAAATACAGCAATGTTTTAATAGTTTCCGATAATGAAAATGTAAAACAAATGATTTAAATGCAAAGCCTTTAATGCCTTTACACGCAAAACATCTGTTGCACTTCTGGCAACAAGCACTATCCGCATCAATGTGCAGCCACACTTCTAAACTCGTACCTCTCCGCCATCACCACTAGTTGCGACTGCTGTCCCCGCCTGAGCTGCGTGCGCATGCGCATATCTTACGGTACCGCAGATCTGTATAGCAATGCGTTGGGATCTCTGTCCTATTTGTGAGCGCAGGAACAAACTTTTCATGCAATGCCGTCGACACAGTAAGCTGACAAATGCTCCTCTCGCATGGGAGTTATATTACTAAAATCATTATAAAATAAAACTAACAATTGTGTAAGTTAATTCTAACAACTTCTCGGTCCACAACAAGTTCATGTGCATTTATTTAAGTGTCTTACAATATCACATAAAATAAAAAGCTGCGTATCTGCCTGGCAGGCAGGCTGTACTTGTCATGTATTTCAGTGCATACTAATGGATATTAAGTATCATGTGATAGTGTACGTCTGCTTTTATATCTTACAATGTACTAATTTTAAATTTCTGCCCATACTCTTGCCGATCAGGCAGGGTCCAGCGGATGTCACACAGCCATAAGCAGAGCACGCAGATCGGGCAGCTACAACAGCAACTGTGGGCGTGTGTGAGAGTTTCCCCGTCCATCACGCACGTGAGAGAGCACTCTAGATTAACATTTTAATCAATAACGGAGCTGATCAGACAAACAGAGTATGTTTATATACAAACAAAAAAAAATGATTTAGTAATTTCTCCAGTACCGAAAGCAATACCATTAACGTCAGAGCTTATCGATACTCTGGTCTTTAAAAATTTAGCTCCGGGGGCCGTTTAGTACCAGGTTTCGGTACCCATCCCTACATGGGAGGGGTAAAAACACAGGTAGATTACTACCTCCAGCCTGCTATCAAATAACTATCCATTTATTATTTCAGTAATAACAGAAAACTGGGGGCTGTGCCCCACTACTCACACAACTGCTGTCACACACACAAAGGTAAAATTCAAAACACAGCATCACTGCAAAAGGAGACATTTCCACCAAATCAACCCAGCACCCTACTCTGTACCAGAGAGACCTGGAAATGCTTTACTAATTAGGACTGAATTTAAAAAGACTAACCATAGAAACTCACCACAGATTTTTCATGTCACATTAAAAAACTCTATGACTCAAAGTGAAAACCACACCAGACTACCACAGCACAGGGTCACACAGAAGCAACAAATTCTGATAATCCAGTCTGCGCTTTCAGTAACAGACCTGATGCCTGACAATATGGACATCCTTCTGTGGCTTTACTGTGGCAGAGCTCAGACTTCCACCTGGCAGGAGAGACACTGCCTGTGGTAACCATTCGTGCCTGACATTTCCGGCCGACGGCGCCCACATTGGCATCCACAAGCTCTTCACTGCCGTTTCGCTAACTAGCTTATGAAAGTCCAGTTTTTCCAGTGCTCTGCAAAGTAACAGCCACTGCTGGACCAACTTTCAGGAAACCGCGAGGAATTCGCAGCCAGGAGCCTGCCGGCACACTCAGGTAGGGCTGAGGCTTGTCAAAATACGGATCTTAAAGTGAAGTTATTAAAACAAGAACATATCGAGAATGTTTATGGCAGCCTCATATTTAAAGCCCTCTTGCAACTCGCCATCGCAGGGAGAAAGCAGGCTTTTCAAGGTCATTCAACACCAAAGTTCAAGCTGCAACGTCATGATGGCAAGGGGCTGCCACCCAGCAGGAATCACACTAACAGCCACCTACCTCCTCCCACTGCCCCCCACCAGCTAGCAGTGTCCCATTCTACATCTGGTTTCCCAATCGCCTGCCTGCAATGACTTCCCTGGCTCCCCATGAGAGGGCCGAACTGGCAGGAACGGCAACTTCTATATTCAAAGGACACCAGTGCCTGGAGCTTTGCGAGAGGCAGTGGATCTACTGGGAGCAGAGCAGCTCTCCTAACAGCAGTCAGTAAAACCAGACAGCAAGCCTGAACACAGCAGCTAGGACTGGCTGACATGACCACAGATCAATATCACGATTAAGGCGGCAACGACTTGTCGAGTAACTCGATAAAGAAAAATCCTCGATGCAAATTCGTTATTTCGAATTTTCGTTTAATCCACATGACTACTTACTGCTCGGTGATCACTGTTTCACACGGAGGATTTTCACTGTCGCACAGTGTGCTTACGCTGCATTACTTGTAGCAGAGGTGTAAAAAAAAGGTGGCGAGGCTGTACAGATCAGGGAGCAACAAGGCTGTACAGATCAGGTGACAGCGACACTGCCATAGGGACCCATTCAAAAGAAAAAAAAAATTCCAGCAAACTTCTCACGGAGTCATGGAGACTGAATAGTTCCAAACATTGACATTCATGGTATAGAATCATGGTCATTTCTTAGCACGATTAACTGAACATTTTACCTTGATTACGATTAATGGACGATTGATTTTTTTTTTTGCCCTCATAGTTCACTGATGTGAGACAACCAACATGGACAAGATGGTTTTGATTAATTTCCGATTAGTTGCCCAGCCCTACCAACAGCAGAAGGATATAAGGATTACAGACAAAGTGAAAGGACAAATTAAAACGGGTTGAAAAGGGGATCACAAACAAAATATTTCACTATGTGGTCATAGTAGAGGTTTTGAAACTCAGTGGTTGCCAAAGTACACGCCACACAGGATGATACATCTTTAGGTTTTTCGAAGAACGAGAAGCAAAATCTAACTGCCAGGTAGCAATGACACTTCGTTCAGCAGACCGCGCGGGAGGCACACTTCAAAGGTCCCAGTTAGATCCCACCATCGCCCTGTGGCCGAGCAGCCTTCATTTCCAACTTTCCTTTGCCAGCTGAGCTCAGTAGAGTGAGGTTCCAGTTTTCATTCAAGACAGCAAGTTCATCTGAATGTGGCCCAAACCCGCTCAAAAGTGGGAACAAAAGGAAGCTGTCCCATATCTGGAATGAAACAACGTGGAAATTGACAGAGCTGCAGAACTTAAACTCTCGGTTGTTGACAACCTCTTGGCTGTTTTACAGTAAAAGCCTACACGAGAATAGTAAGCTGGCCTCATGGGACATGGTCAAGATCTTGCAACAACACTGAAGTTACCCATAACAATGATGGGCAACATAATTAAACATTACGTGGGTCAATTCATATGCTTTCAGAAATTAATTTAGTTCTGTAATTTAACCCAATGGGCAGAACAGTAAGGCGATTACTGTAAAGGCAATCGTTTCAGATATTTATTTTTTCAATGATAAAGGCCCATATTGGGCAATTGTCAGTGCACATCTAATGATTTTTTCCAGTCATCATAGGTAGTTCCGATCAAGATGGTTAGTCTGACCATATACTCATTGGAAACAATCACTAAATGTTATGTTTACATTAAATCTGAGTATGTGAATGGTAAACACCCTATTAGGAGCTGCTATTTCTGGATATACCAAGTGGAACATTTTGTAGAATTGAAAAACAGAATAGTGGTACTTTAATGTGCCCTGGAAATCTGCTTTCTCCATGTACATAAGGTGAAAGCAAAGCTCAAATGGCCTCACTCAAAGGTACAACAGATCTAAACCCATTGAACTAATGGCTCAGTTAGATAGAATGCTTTCCCTATGATCGGAAGGTTGCTAGTTCAAATCCCAGGGCTGGCCAAGTAATTTTGCCATAGGGACATTGAACAAGGCCCTCAACCCCCCAAATGCTTCATGGACTGGCAAACCCTGCCATCACAAGAAGCATGTTGGTTGTCTTGGATAAAAACAATCTACTAAATTCTAAAAATTCAAGAAAAAAAAAATCTATGATTCAGAGGCCAGTCTAGCATACAGTCACCACCAAATGGAACAAGAATATCAGAACATACATTTTTCTGCCACACATTTGCCCACTCCGAGGGTAAACTACAGCCAAGTTTGCACATTAGGTTATGAGGAACCCCTCTGGAAAAGCTACAGGATATAATTCCAATCAGAACAAAGCCACACTTAAAAAAAAAGCTTAATTCTGGCTTGCCGGTATTTTACAGGCTTTTTCCCCAGGAAAGTGGTCTTGCGGTGTCTGCCTGCTGCTGCTTATGTTAGAACGCTGTGATATCCTTACCGTTTGGTTGTATGTCGGACAGGTCCAAAAGCAAACAAATTCTATGCCATCTGTAACTGGCAAACAAACAAGCAAAATGTTTTGCATTTAATTCAGAAAGTGGCACATTTAATTTATATGGAATCAACATACTTATGTTTATTATTAAAATAGTAAAATACTACATATTAATATGAAGGTTCGGATTAAACCATCAGTGAACCTGCTGTTGTTAAGGCCACCAGTGTCATATTGTCACATTTTCTGAAAGCAGAGGATGTGATGCACATCATACACTGCAAACCATAATCCCCTCTACACCAATACAAATAACTGACTCCGCCCACTCGCTCTTTTTTTTTTTTTTTTTTTAAATCGAGTCATTACCACTAAAAATATTTGCTTTAATTCCAAAGGAAGTGAGCAGAAAAAAAGCCCACATAATAGGCCCCGATAGTTAAAGCAACCTGGCACAGTTGCAGAAAGGCTGCCAGCTGGAACACTTGTACACACAAACCGCAGTTCACCAGGTGAAATCCCTGCCAAAGATAACTGCCGAATCCCTCTGTACAGTCACATGATTTGACATTCAGATCCTGTGACACTCATAGACCAATCACCAGCTCACAGGCTAATCTGCAGAGTATCAGCCAGAGACCAACCACTCACGGTGCCGGGGTCCAACACAAACATCCAAGGCGCCTAACTGGGTCGATAAATCTGCAGATTCCTTTCATATGACCAGCAGGAACTGCAACAAGGGCTTATTTTCCTTCATTAAATCCGCAAAGGAAAGGAACGCATTAAAACAGTGCAAATGAACAGCTAAGCTAAATGTACTGCATCAGATGGTCAGTTTTCAAAAAAAGGAAAATAAATCTGAAAAATTAAGGTGGCAGTTGCAAAACTGGTCAGTGAGATGTGAAATACTAAAACCATTCCTAAAAACAGAGCCTGACTGACTTCCAAACAGACGGGAATTCTGGACTTGTCGACAATGATTTGTTACTCTATACTCTGCAAAGCACTGACACTGGCCTAAAGCTATATGACAAGGTGAGTGATAAAGCAGTGTATGAAGTTACAAGAAGCAGGCAGAATGAAAGGCATTAATCACGGCCTGCTTAAAGCATAGTGAACTGTAGATGCTAGTAACCACAAGCAGCAAGAGCTGGGTACTGGGTACTACTTATGTGCGCAGGAAATCGATATCAGCAAACCAGCCACTCACGTACAAAAACCGAGCACCACTAAAATAGGGAAGCTTGTGTTTAAGGACAGTTATCTTAATCAGTATCAATGATTTTCTGAGTCTTACAGCCCCATGACAACATGCCAGGATCATCACCACGGTCCATATCCCCCAGCAAAGTTCTTCTAATGGGACAAGACACTGTGGCTGCTGCCCTCAAAGCACTCCCAGCAAGCTAAGGGCTGAATGCAGGGTTCATTCGGGCCTGCGACATAAAACCAGAGAAGCATATAACATGCCACTAAGTGGAACCACTGCATGTTCGAGACAGAGCACGGGTGGGGGGTCAAGGGGGGCCTGGCTGCCATTCCCACTAGAAGCTCCACTCCAGTTTGGAAAGAATCCCCCTAGAGCCAGTTTAAGGTTACTGCTTTAATTCACCAACTGCTGGTTCACACCTTATCTCCATTAAGACCAAAGCCACATAAGGTGAAAGTTATTTCAGGTAACATTCTTATTTACATGTGCCGGGAAATTTACAGAGGAGGCCTGACAGAAGCCCAGATTCTGCTCCTGAGTCACGGCAGGCTGCTGCCATCAGAATCTGGGGATGCCGGGGACTGTCAGCATCTGCCAGTCAACGTCAGCGCTGCTGATCCGGGGAAAGTCAGGCTGTTCCATCAGAGAGGTTCAAACTGGCACTCACCTTCCAGTAGTCAGACTGTAAACTGTAGTACCTCTGGTATGCAGATAATGCTGCAGGAAAGAGGGGAGAGTGTAGTCAGAGGTGTCATTTACATTTTTTCCCATGACATGGGAATTAAGAATTAAAAGAATTCCAAGAAGATTACGTCATCGCTTCTAAGAGGCCATTATATGGACTGCTGGAAAAATACCTTCTGGCCACATCATAAACTAAATAACATCTAAACGCCTGAGAGATAAGCAGCACTTCTCCCTTTACATTCATATCGACATGCTGGGGGAAAGGCCGTAAAAACAAGTGTCCTCAGTTATAAACATTTATTCGCAATTAATGTTTTAAAATCAACATAATGCAAGACATTTTGGGAGCCAACAGCAGTGGGCATTACCGGGAGGGGACTACAGAAATCATGCATTTCTGCCTACACTGTGGCAGCACTTCAGATACAGCTGCTAACACTTCCATGGCAGTTTCATACTGCAGCAAAATAAATGTATAAAACACAAAAGTTTAAATGATGCCACTGATTTAGTTATAGGAAACCAAGAGGTTTAACAACAAGAACTATAAATGCACATTATATCATTTTACATCAGAAACTTTCAGCCCAAAATCAGTTGTGAGGCAACCTGTGACCTGTGAAGACCTGTGAGAGATCGGACACTCTAACCAGACATAAAATAGCAGTTTAAAACGTCTCCCTTATGAGAGCTTACGATTACACCACCTTAAAAAAGGAATGGTATATAAACTAACCTTACAGAATAAGCAGGGTAATGAACTGAACAGAACTCTAGAACCTGGATGGCCAAACATACTGCAGGTGTTTAAATACTGCTGCACTGGATGCAGGAGTAAAGCACACTGCGTGTCCAACTGCCCTCGCAATTCCCCAGGCTACTTCCACAGAGCCCATCAAGTTGCCAAAATGTTACGCAAGTGCAAAGTGATTCTGTAAGCATGTCATTGTACGCAAAGGCCGGCACAGAAAAGAAAGGCGCGGCCTTACAGCGGGACTTGGCAAATCAGAATGGACACAGAGCACCGAGGTTAAGGACACCACAGCCACCTTAAAATGCATTTTATAAGCCTGAGGTCCAGAAACAAAGGTGAAAGGCATCAAACCCCTCCATCAGCCTATCAGTAGCTCTTTAACAATACATACTTAGACCCTACAGCAGCCAAACGTCACTGTTAAAAAAAGAATGCTTGATGAGCTTCGAAACTACAGAAAAAAAGCATCAAAACTGTTTCACAATAAAGTGCGCCAATCATTTGTAAACATAAAAAGCACATTGAGAAAGGTTAGATGAGGATATTTGTTTTTTCCCAGCATGTCATGAACATAAAAAGACAGACACTGATCTGTCTATTGGAAGAGGCTATTGGTCACCAAGACAACACTACAGGGTTGTGAAATGCTGAACATGGTGTTTACCTTCTCAACTGTGAGGAACATTGTGAAAGAGAAATGAGTGGAATATACTTGCTCACAAAATAAGCTCCTCTTATTGTCTTAATGTTTAGAATTTCGCTTAAATGGCTAAGGACAGATTTATTTGTGTTATTTTATAATCTTTATCAAAGTACAGTGTACATCAAAATATTCTTATAATAGTCAGAGATGTAAAACAGGTATGCATTAAGCAGGACACCCAAATAAATACCTAAATAAGAAAAGATGAAGCAATCATGAAAACAAGTTTGTACAAACAAACCACAACAAAAGACAAAAGGCTGCACAGGGACTATAAAAAATGACACACAGATCAACGGATGCCAGAACGAAAAACCAGAGAGTACAAACTGAACAAAGAACTGAAAACAAGCTTTACAATTTTACAAACAAATTGCAGCAGCACTGCAAAACAATGGCCATGAGCTGCCACAATCAATGCGCAAATGAAGACAAGGCAGAAGGCAGAAACAGCAGCTGTCTGGCAGTTTAGGCAAACGCATACATCTAACAGCTTTTGTAGGTGAAGCCCTTACTTCTCCCATCTAAGCCAGTCAGCCAGCACTGGTGAGGGTGATCCGGCAGGTAAATCATCAGGGCAGTTTTAACAGTCTGCATTTCAAATACTACAGGTGTGGAGCAGAAACAGTAGCATTTCCACAGAAAGTGACCCGACACTTAAATATGGAAAAAGTATAATTTCATTCAGGAGCAAAAAGGGTAATGCACCTTTGATCTGACTGGGGTTCATAAACCATTCCAAGACCAACTTACACCATAACATTGTACTCTTGGCTTCTGACAAAACTTCCTGGTAGTGAAAGCCTAAGGAAACAGTTCAGATAGTGGGTGATGACGAAAAGGCTCGCCTTACCTTTCGGGTAATCCTCCAGTAAGAGGTTGAAGTGACCTAGCTGGCAAAACAGTTCTGGTTCAACTTTTCCTTCAGCTTTTAGAATTAGGGAGTCGTAGCAGCGAACAGCCTGTAGGATCAAGGTGAGAGAGAGAGAGAGAGAAATTATACATTAACCTCTACAGGTTCAGAGACAGAGAAAAACAAATACACATTAACTACCAAAAGCACAAACATAATCCATTTTTGTGCTGATAAAGCAAACTACATAAAAAAGTTTTAGCCTTCTACTTCCAAAGAAGACTTAAGTTTCACAGCTCCTGCAGCTCATGAAGCAATGTGCTAACAATGCAAAAGTCATGGGTTCAAATCCTAGGGAGTACAGTTCCCTCTGCTGTAAGTCACTTTTGGTAAAAGGGTCAGATAGATGGGTAAAGTATGGGTAATTTATCGTAAATGTAGACAATATGGTTTGGCATGAATTGGCAGGATGAACAAATAGAGTGCCAGAAAAAAAAAATCAATGCATAAACAAGAAGTCCTAGACAAGGTAAGGCAGTGCACAACTGCTCTAAAATGCTGTCCATAAGTACGGATTGGGTGGTGACAGACACCCCACGAAGCCCCCTTCCACCTACACTGTTTAAAAAGGGGGGAAAAAGTGAAATGCAAAGAAATTGCTGAAAGGAGGGAAAAAAAATAAATAAATAAAAAAATAATCACAAGGTGCAACAAACCGTACCCATAAAGAGAAATGGGCGCAGAAAAAAGCTCAGTTCATAGACGGCAAAATAAAATGTGCTTTTGTTTAAGGTACACAAATTTGTGGTCACAATTTGACTCCATACATTTAACTTTTGAACAATCTAACAACTATTAGAAATATTTTAACTAGGGATGCACGATATGAAAAAGTTTAACCGGTAATCGATAACCAGTACATTCATATTTACTATAATTTTCATATAATCTGCAGTTTGTGGAACAGGAGACTACGCAGTTTAAAAAAAAATATATATCTCTGTCTCGGTTCAACCTTTAGCGCATGAGGATGAGGTGGGTATTTATATAGACGTTTTAAGTTAAATGTTTTTCAGATACATAAATTAAATGCATTGACATTTGTCAAGCTCGGAAAAAGTGCATCCTCAACAAAAATAAAGTGTGTTTAGTCTGTTTAAAACTTTTTAAGGCCTTCAAATCCCTGTTTAATGGAGATGTTTTTAGTTTTACCATGCGTAGGATGACCAGATAATCCATGTCATCCCGGACACTTTGAGCTACTTCGGGTTTTACAAATTACTTTAAACCAGAAAGGCTCCTGTGCTCAGCTAAATAGTTCAGTTCTTCTTGTGCTTTGACTGGTTTGTTTCCTTGATTGAAAGACTCATCCAGCCGTTTCGCATTAACATCCAGGTTTTTTTGACTGAAATGGTAGTTTGCAAATCCTGTCCTAGCTCAAAGTGTCTGGGATGACATGGATTATCTGGTCACCCTAACCATGCGTTCTCCTCCGGGTGCAGCTAGAGCGTCAACGCTCTCTGACGTCATGGAGTGGGCGGGGACAAGGTCGCTCATAATGTGAGGCTCTGTGAACTTTATAAAGCGGCCGCAAAACAAATACGCGTGTAGTTTATATTAGAGCCCTGCATTGGGACTGGGATCCCGTGGACAACGGAAATCTCGCGGGAGCGGCCAGTTTTAAGGTTGCCGCAGGCGGGAGCAGGCGGCTAAAAATAGACAGCGGGTCCCTAGATTTTTGGCAGGATGGAGAATATAACTGATGTTTGAGGATTAGCTCGCACATGTAATCAGTGTCCGTGTGTAAATCCAATCAGCCTTGGCCTCGCCATTCATGGATGAGCAACCGATCGGTCATGTGTTTTTTTTTTATTTTTTATTTATATAAAAAATATACAATACACACACACACACACAGGTGTCCAGGACAAACTATGGGAACCCGGAGGATGTATTTCAGGGCCAGACAGATTATATTTATAAATTTTTTTTTTTTTAATTATTGTTAAGGGTTAGTATTCCAGCTTGGTTGATGAGGAAACAAAGAATCTTGCCTATCACGCAAGACCCTCTCGATTTGAAATTCTCTTTATTTTGTAGAAGCCAATGAGAGACTTGCCGATCACGTTTTCTAGACTCGATACTTATAGGCTTTTCAAGCAGCGCAATCATCTCGGATGATGGGATCCAGCTAAACGATTCCGTTCCTGAAATGCATTCAAGGAACCGACTGATCACGGATGATTTTCACCGCCATTAACTGGTCCAAGATGAGGCTTCTGATCCCGGATGATTTAAGCGACGTACGGAGAAT
>JAODKM010000034.1:15261448-15275258 GCA_026780845.1 Petrocephalus sullivani
CTGTAAATATCTTAAGTGTAGAAATGCAGTTATCTAAATGCGATTTCAACGCATATTCTTTTGGACAGTCTGTGATGGAAACATCGAAATGCTGCTCTCTGTAAAGAAATAAAATATGTTTTGATTACTTGTAATTTAATACTTGAGGAGAGTAGCGTGCCTTTGGAGGCCGCGATGGGCGCTGCGTCCCACCGGCCGGTTAGCGCGCTAATTAGCATCTCGGCTAACCAGATAGTCATTATTGCAGTGCTTTTCAAAAGGGCCGATCGTAGGTTGCTAGATAGATAGATAGATAGGTATACCCATAAGTATGTACTTCATTTGAATTAAAATTAAATTAGTTTAAGTATTTGCTATTGTACCTGGTTAATAATAAACATGTAATCAGCAATACTAATTGTCTAAACACTTTTAATTCTACAGGATACAATTGACGAACGACTCTTTTAATTTATGTTATTTATTTTCCAGATGAGCTGCGAAGAGCTAGTCGTGTATACGTTAATACGCAATACAATAATTTCCACCAGCACCTCGCAAACATTACGAATTAATTTCTTTTTATTTAAATATTTTTCATTCTTCTGAATAATGTTTCTTACTGGCAGGATGCCCCTCATCCGATAAAATACCGAGCTTAACATACCTACTCAGGCTATTCAAGTACCTGCATATAGTGATAACTATATAGTTTCATGAAAAAATATAAGATAAATTGCCGGCATGTGGCCCTGACCAGGATAAGGCGTTAGAAGACGGATGAATGTGTAAAATAGGTGTTGGTAGTTCCAGGATGACAGAACTGATTAACATACTCAAGGTGTTTTTCTGAATTATATTGATGGAAAAGTGGCTTATATGTCATTGCTCCCTCCTATACTATTCAGAAAATTGAATTACCATGTAATTTAGCAAGTTGATAGGGTGCTCAGGCATTCACAGTCTTTGTTTGTAAAAGAGTGTCACTAGACTACATACACACAGCTTCATAGCTACAGATACAGACCCGCAGTCTTACAACAAATATATCCCTGTTAAGATGAGCCAGAGCTTGAGCATGTTTGAGAATCTTTTAGTCAGCTATAAGAACGTTTTGTCACCCTCAACCTCCAAAAATACAGATTTAACTGTAGTATAATTTTATTAATGAAGGAATGAAGATTATTTACAGTGCAGCTTTGCTTTTGATATGTGAGTGCTTTGGCAGCCTATGGATATGCTGAGAAGGATTGGATGCATGTGATTCTGTTTAGAGAAACGCCAAAAGAGGATCTGATTATGCTGCTTTTAATGATGTAAGACTGCTGGACTTAATCACTTACTGCAGCCTATTTACAACATGTTACAGTATCATAGTAACAGTCAGAAAAATTTCGTTCTCTAGCACCCATGCGCATGCAGGAGAATCACAATCAACATCACTGTTAACAAACCTGAAGGACTTTTGCACACAACCTCGCCTTAATGTCTGTCAAGACATTTGAGCCAGGGAGAGAGACCACCCTAGGTGGTAGGGTCCATGGTTTTGGAGTTTGGGAAGGAGGACTGAGTGAGCATCAGGCCTCGAGGAAGTCCATGTTTGAACCTGAAGAGCAGCTTCTCTGATGTACCCAGTGTGGACCACATTTCCCACAGGTCAGAGTAGAAGCTGTGGGTCAACAACAAAGAGCACTTGGTCCATGCTGAGTGTCCTGCAATCTTTCCTCCATTTCTGTCTCTCCCGAAGACTGAAGATAGTAGCAAATAAATCTGGACCAGGAGTGATTAGCAAGTATATGACTCCATGATCGGCTTCCTAGGAGATTACTAGAATCACGGAGTGATGACTCATAGCATTCCATGAGGAAGATGTTGAAGGTGATTGGGTCCAGACAGGTTGGTCACCTACAACAGAGTTAGTGTCATTATCCAGCGGGAGCTGAAAAGGTTTCCCTCTTTGGGTCACAAACAGTCTGAAACACATTAGGAAATCATCGATGTCTAAACTCTCCAGAAGGTCCAGATGGAGCCATCATCTTGTCATACATTTTTAAATTAACAACCCCAGCTTGTCTCAGCAAACTTTCATAAATTTACGAGTTGGTTCATATCCATGTTTCTGTAGAAGCATGGTAATGATGGACATATGAATGTCAAATTCATGCTCCCGGTTTCGGATGAAATACCACTGTTAGATTCATTACCTGAAATGAGTCACAGTTCTGCTGGACTTATGAGTGATGCAATGAGGAGGATTACTGTAACTCTCTTTATCCCACTGGCTGCATTACATTTGCTATTTGCTGTCGGTTTTTCCAGTAAGACTATACTGGAACCTCTTTACCAAGCTAAAGCTTTGAAGTATAACTCACACTAATTTGTTTTACTTTGTATCATGTAGTTTACAGGATGTGCCGTACAGGTGATTTGTGTGCAGATGTGAATAATGGCTGACTAGACATACAGAATATTAATCTTCAGGCTATAAACATTGCACCAAAATAAATGCCAATCCAAAAACATAACAATACCTTCACAAGATGCACACGGCAATTGAATTCCAAGAGGAGACAGTCTACCTCATAGATGTTGATGCAGTGATGATGTGGAACTTGACCTCTGATATCCACTGCAGATTCTCATTGTGTTTCGGCTTTAAGGACTGCAGGATATCTGTTTCACAGGCTTGGGAAGATTATAGCTGCAGTAGCAGGTGGAGGATGCCTTAGGAATCTTTTCAAGGCTTGCATCAATGCCATGATAAAATAAAGTTAATTTGCTTTTTCCTTTTTACAATACTGCGTCTCTTTGCAGGTATCTAGCTACAGCTTATATGTCAATTTAATGAAGGTCAAACCTTCTGCTATAGCTATTACATTTAGAAGTATTTTAAAAGTCAGTAATTCCACATACTTTATTGGATTTCATGTTGGATTTCTGCTAGTTTTTGTGTCACAATGGTTAAGTGCAAGCTGATCTAAAGAGAGTTAAAAACAACCACAATAATAAGAAAGCAAATGATTGCCTGAAAAACATTGCAAGAAGGTCTAGCCATAACATTATCAACACATAGGTTGATGTATGGGCGTTGACAGTCATCCATTCCTTATTCTTCATCCAGTCTCTTTGTTGGAGTTTGTGTAATGTTTCGGACTGCAGACATGTTGCTATCTCCAAAGTCATGAAGCACTGACAGGTGGAAGGGCTGACATTATTCTGCTACAGAATTCTTTGGCCTGACTGAGTTCAATGACCCTTGAAAAATGTTATAAAAGCAGGCACCCACCTTTCCCCCCATAATGCTTGACTGTTATTTTGGTGATATACAATACAGTGTTATATCTTGTTCACCAAAAGTAGCGTTTGTGGTTTTGACTCACCCATCCAGATAAAATTTTTATTGAACAATTCAAAGGTTCATTCAGCTGGAGTTTGAAAACCTAGGAGCAGTAAAGTTTGATTTTAGAGAACAGCATATTGCTGTCTGACTTGGCTCATATTTCATTGAGATATAAACATGACCTTTGACATCATCTGTAGCAAGAGACCCTGCAGGTTCTGGAGTTTTTATGGACATTCTGAATTGTTTTTCTTGTTATCTGTAGACAATATTTCATAATGTGCCCCAAAACATGAATACATAGTGTTCCACTTATAACATTCTTCTTCTCTTAGTGTATAAAACTAACCAGTACTGTCATTGTCAAACTGGCTAGGTTTCTCAACTCCACCTATAAGACATCTTCACTTGGTGATTGGTTCTTTGATGGGATTATCTTATTAATAACTCCATTACATAAATACATTTTTATATTTACTTTCTTATCTCAGCCTTGCACATAGGAAGCTGCACAGTTCACTTCTAATTCCCCCACTTGAGCACACATGGCTGGTGGATGTAAAGCCTTGCTTTCAGGCATGTCAGCAATGGTTTGGGACAAACAGGAACTTCAGGGTAAAGACATGATATACACTTAGGGCTTCATAAACATCTAAGCAGAACTGTGGTAATTCTGACAGACAGTGGCAGAGGGTCCAGAGTTTCCTCGAACCAGTGTGATGTATGCTGTTGTAATGTTGAGGTCTTTTCCCTTATCAGTACTGAATATGTATGTACAGTATAGTGTGAATTTATGTGTTAAATGTTATGATATATTTAGAAACAGAAACCCTGTAACGAGGTGTTTTTGGTCTTAAAGAACTTCTGTCTCAAGTGTCTACTAATCGTAATAAAGACATTCGACATTAATTGTTAATATAAAGCATCTGGACAAAAATGGGGTCTATTCAGTTTTGTCTTATCTGTAATCTACCTGCGGTTTGGGACACCTCCACTTGACCATTACTACGTGATTCCGTCCCTATTTTTGCTGCATTCCTTTCCCTACAAACAGCCCTCATCCATACAGACAGGGTCCCAGCAATGCCTCATTAGCCTGAAATACTATTACCTTCCTCTCCCTTCGCTTTCTAGACCAAAGCCAGGAGCGATATTTAGAATTCATGCAATTGTCATCTTTATCACTCATGAGTGGAAACAAAAAGCTCTCACAAAATGTCACCAGAAGAGGCTGGGGCCAAATCTCCCGTAACAGCAACGCAAATAAACTACCTGACACAAACAGGGACAGGTCCCTCATACAAATGTTGTGGTGACAGAAGATTTCTAAAGAATACATTTACATTTAAAGCATTTGGCAGATACCCTTAGCTAGAGTGACTTACATAAGTGCATCTCCATTATTGAATACATCAATATATGTTTAAAAAAATCAATATATGCTATTGTCTTCTATTCCAGTTGGCCTTCGAGGTATCTGGGGGTGGTATGTTTAAGTTTTCCAGCTCAGTTTCCCTTAAGCCAGTTTTTCTATGATTCATTAAGATTTTGCTCTCTCATCCACAACAGGGCAACCTGACATTTTCACAAAGTGCTTTACTTGCATATGACCACTTGATGTCAGTAGGAGTAGGGATCCAACAGCATAGGCCAGTATTTCTCAACCCGGTCCTTGGGAACCTTCAGACAGTATACATTTTTGCTCCCTCCCAGGACTGTCTGGCAAGGAGCTGGGAGGGAGCAAAAACATGGACTGTCTGGGGGTCCACAAGGACCAGGTTGAGAAACACCGGCCTAGGCAAACCTTTTATAGGACTGTGCTTTTAAAGTTGCCGTTGATTTTGCTCAAAATAAAATTAATTGTGAAAATTGTGTCTCCCCGCAAACCTGACCAGGATAAGTAGTTAGAGGAGTAGTTAGGTTGTTCCAAAGGACCAGGTGGAGACACAGTGTTCTAAGGCAGTGGTTTTCTAATTCTATTTATCCAAGGACCTTTCCTTTGCCCAGGAAAATATGTCTCGGCCCCTGCTACACATGATGTCATACTGTTTCTGCAGTAATGACAATTGCCAATGTTCTTCAATAAAACCCTAATTTTAACACTTAATAAATGTATATTGATACAAACAGTATTGTGTCATCCTATACCGCATTTTGAAAATATTTTGATGGCGATGTTATGCTAAATTGCATGGCCCCCTGGTTGAGAACTACTGTTCTGTGTTATATTTCAAAGATTAAAGTTCCACTGAGAGCCTCTCCCCATGGGCTCCATGGCACTGCGCTAACACTGGATCCACTCTCACTTGCTTTCACTGCACAGTGCATTGTGGTAGTCATGCGGGTCAATGGAGCAAGACACGATATGAGAGGTCGTCCCTCAGCTTCTTTATCTACAAACGCTTGGACACGTGAACAAAGCGACGCCCATCAAAACAAAGCAAATATGCACCTACACCCCAGCCAGTTTGTCAGAAAGCTGTCACTATACAGGCTACAGACACCCCATTGCAAAACCAGCTCAGGAATCTGTTTTTCCCAGGTGAAACAATTATCTTTAGTTACTCAAATAATGATGTCACCCCCCCACCCCCGACACACACACACGATTCTTCAGAGCAGAGCTCCAGTCCCGAGACACGTTCAGAGCAGTTTCATTGTATAAAACCCCTGTAAAGTACTACTTCAGCTGGGGAGGTTGAAGCTGCCGCTGTAAGACTATAAAATGTTTGTGGAGCCAGGCTAGGAGATGCTTTGTGGGGGGGGGGGGGGCATATAGAGGGATCCTAAAGGCAGCTGTGATCCATCATTGAATACTTTTTTCAACCTTCAAGGTTTCATTGCTAAGCGACTTTTTTTCACAACACAACAGCTGTGTTTATTTCTCATTGCGTGTCTGATCCATGGCGGAGGTTTGCTTCAGAAGATGTCATTAGGTTTATCAACATTTTCCTTTGATGGCTGTCTTTGAATATCATGTGCAAATACTCACTCTTCTTATCAGTATTTAGAGAAAAAGGCGTTTTTATGCAATGTCCCTCTATCCGAACGTTTGTACCTCTTGGTGCAGGTGGGAGAACTAGAGTTTTTAAACATTTAAGTTTGAAATTGTGTTATGCATATTATTATTATTATTATTATTATTATTATTATTGCATTATGGTTTTTAGGCAAAAATGTAAAAATGAAAAATGTCTCATGAAGCACATAAGAGAAAACGTGATGTTTTTGTGATACTGAGACTGTTCTAAAGCATTGCCCTAACATAATCGTCAGGTGCACGTTCACCAATTTGTCAGTTCCAGATATAATTTTAAAAGACATCTTTTGTGGCTAGCTGGAGGAGACACTTAGCGAATGAAGCAGACTGTTTGAGGAGGAGCGTTCATGGGGGCCTGCCAGTTCCTCACACACCTCACAGCACCAAACGCAATGTGTTTGAATGTTCTAGGAAGATAAAGGCTGATCAGTCTGCAAACTATCAGCCCAGATAGAGGAGCTGTGATTACCTCTGCCAGGACCAAATGTGCAATGGCAATGTTGAAATCAGATGATTTCTACAGACTGAAAATCATGCTGCAAGAAGAGCACATTAGAAATACCAAGAAAATGCAAGACTTTTTTATTTTATACTTTCTATACATGCTTTGCCCATCATCATTGCCCTGAGCCTATTCTCAACTGAGCAGCCAACTTTGAATAGAAGCAAATCTGTCATTGTCAGATAACTCAGAAAGATGCCCCGACCCCAAATGTGAAGATAGGAGACAGCAAGGAAAATGGACTGTAAAGGATAGGGACTCCTTGGTTGTAAGTGGTAACGTAAAGCTGTACTACTGTACGGTGTAAAATGCTTTACGTTTTTCAAATCAGCTTTAATTTTGCATAAGCATCCATTTTTTTATGTAGTTGTAATTTAAAAAGCAATGATTGTAATAATATGTACTAACACTGGCAAAATCAAGATGTTGGGGAATGTGTCCTGCAGAGGACAAAGGAGACAGAGTCATGATCTGTATGTCTTAGTATCAGCGGCTCTGGCCTCCTATCCAGGATCTGTCCTGTTTCATTCCCATGAATATATTCACATTTGTTTCGTAGACACTTTTATTCAAAGCCATGCAAATTAGAAAAGCAGGGTCTGCCAGTTCCTAGAATAATTGGGCTAAAGGGTTTGCTCAAGAGCCTCACAGTCTGCTGAACAGAGGTTTCAAACCTGTGACCTTCCAATCAGAGGCTGAACACACAGAGCTACTCAGGCTCAGGACAACCCTGATTTTGATAATCAGGTCTATAAAATGTATGGACTAACAACTCAGACCTACACAAAATGGACTGTTTTATTGTGTTATTTGGAAACTTCTCGAGCACTGTATTTCCACATTTGAGACTGTACTTTTCCTTGCATTTTAATGATAATACCTGTGTGCCCTGCTGCAACCTATTAATGAGGGTTTGCATTGTAGACATACCATGAATAAGAACTATAACTGTGTCCCAATTCAGGGGCTGCATTCTTCCAAGGCTGTATTCAAAGACTGACGAGGACTGTCATCCCCCCGCCAAAGGCTGTCCTATTTCGAATGCGCATTCAAGTGCGGTGTAGGAATGTAGGAATGCTTCCTTCTTTTGCTAAGCGGTGAAGGATGATCCACCCATTGGATGCTTCACAGCCCAACATATCCCAAGATTCATTGTGCAGACCTTCGGAGGACACACCCTGCAAAGACATCAAAGACCACGTCCTTCGAAGGATGCACCCCTCAAATTTGAACATTGCCTATATTGGGACATTTCAAAGATTCTTCTGTAAATCAATAGACTAATGATCTGATTCTTATAATATGTATCCTTCCACAACTGTTGATTCCTAGGAAGTACAGGACATGAGATATCCTGCACAGGATACCAGTCCATGACAGGGCACCCACCTATTTACACAGTGGACAATACATTGCAAGTTATTGGATTTGGAAGGAAACTCGTGAAAACACAGGGACAACATACATGCTCCACACAAGAATTGACAGGATTTTGAATCTATGGAACTCTGGCTGTGAGAGAGTACAGAATTAACCACAAAGCCACCATATTGCCATACTTACAGTTTTCAGTTTAAGTTAGATTTCAATGGAGAATCTTTAGGTACATTGCATTCTTTTCCTTTTGCAACTTGTTTATATAAAGGAATTATTAAGAATACATTTTCTTACACTGACAGTGGGGAGCTTATGGGTCAGAACTTTCAGGTCAAAACTCTGTTCGTCTTTTCAAGAAGTAAAAGGGCAAAAAATTTTGTGAAACAATTTTTTGGTGTAAACGATGCTATGAATCAGCAACAGAAATAGGTGTGCTACAAAAATGGTACATCTTCTCATGGATAGAGAACGTTTCAGCATATGAAAGAAGGACTTAGTATGAAGAAGAATTGTCCCAGAGTAGCAGACAAGCCTTCAGGTCATTCTGCGACGGCGTCGAGATGCTATGATGACTGTACATCAGCATTCAAGCTACAGCTGGTCTTCTGGTATCAGACCGGGAGGAGCTAAAAATCAGGGACAGCTCAGACGTGCACATTGTCTTTATCGCTGAATGGGACGCGTCTTCTTCGCATGCGTCATTTGATAAGCAGAAGGGCAATGCAGTTTATAAAAAGGCTTTCAGGTTGACTACACTGTAATCAGACCCTCGGTAATCAAGCTGCAATCCACCACTGGGACAGAATGGGCCCCTTACGTCACATGGGTATTAGCAAGTCCTCATTCTTAGCTTTCGCACTTCTTAAACCATTACCCCGTGGAGCCAGTGGCTTCTAGTAAATAATACAAAGGCTGACATTTGTGAGGGCATCTGTGTCCTTTTAGGGGGTGTGAGGACAGAATGGCACCTGGTCTCGTCCCCAAAGCCGCAGTGCGGCTGTCAGACCCCATGGGAAGACCCCTAACTAACAGAACTTACATCAGCACTGCCAAGGCACAGCACTCTATGTGACACGTGTGAGCCCGCCGAAGAGAAACACATGCAGGATACAACCATAACGACCAGCGCTGTATTACATATTAGTCTGTATCTTGCAAAGCAAGAGATATGGCGTAAAAACTGATAAACTTAAGCTAGCATATCTTAAATCAAAAGCTGTCCATGAACAAAGTTTGAGTAACAAGCCCTATGTTCTATATTCACCTCCAAGATATGGTTCTGAAGTCTTTTATTCAAGCAAATTAGACCTTTTTTATCTTTCAGCATTCCCTAATAAAATTTCCACCTTTTAAAACCTGCTCCACAATGCTTTCATCACACATTGGGTCTGACTGTATAGTATCCAATTAAACCTATTGAAACTATTACAGTAAGGTTTCATTTGACATCAAGACAATTATACAATTATAATCCCCTGCTGTATCAAAACTGGGTTTCTTAGTTAGTGTGCAACACTTGGGTCTGATCGTATCTTAGTTTAAGTCATTCAAAGAACACGAATAATCCCCCTAAATATGTCATGGATGCTGTAAATCTGAATGCAACCTTAATCCTCTTGATGGAGATGCGTAGGACACAAGAATTGGTGACAGTTTTTTTGGCACCACTGAGATGCGTTTGCTCCCTATCCCAACCATAAACGCACAAGAGCTCGATCAATGACTCGAGACACTCTGTAACATACACAGCCAACTTGGTTTATACTTCTTAAAAATTACTTATATGAATTATTCCTTCGAAACGGCTATCCATTGTAGCAGTTTCCAGCCAATTGTAAATATAAGCACTGTAACGTATGATTGAATGTATGTATGAAGAAACAGCTATATTTTATTTACATTTTACTTATATTTCATATTCATATTTTAGACTGAAACTGAAAGTACTTCTTTTCTGTATTTTACAACTTTTTTTATATATTTTTGTTTTTATAACAAACAAATGGAGGCAAAATGTGTATAAGTTTTGAGTACTCGGCAAAATGGAACTAACGGGGCTTTCCTGTCAAACAATTATTCTCTCTATCGACTCTTGACAAGCAAGTTCTGTTGACCTTGGAGTTAGTCCTATTTCTTTTGCTTTTTTTTCTAACAGTACATTGGCGGTTGAACCGTATAATTTTAGTTAGATGAAGCACTCATATTCCCAAATGGCATATAACTGCAGCTGCCTGTCCTGCTACAGTAATGAATGCTTCATATTACTAGGCAATTAGGCAGCATTTTGGGTGTTAAGATGAAGAGGAGTCATTCTGGACCAGTGCTGAACTTCTTACCTATCAATCCCAACTCTCCAGGCTGCTAGTAGCATGCAGGACATTGAGCAGAAGCTACTGTGCTCCATAATATTGTCAGTTAGGTAAGAAAAGAAGGGTCTTTGTACTCCACCGTGGTAGCTTCCGAGTGTTACTGTACTCCACCGGGGTAGCTTCCGAGTGTTACTGTACTGCTCCGTGGTAGCTTCCAAGTATTACTGTACTCCAACATGGTAGCTTCCGAGTGTTACTGTACTCCACCGTGGTAGTTTCCGAGTGTTACTGTACTGCACCGTGGTAGCTTCCGAGTATTACTGTACTCCAACATGGTAGCTTCCGAGTGTTACTGTACTCCACCGTGGTAGTTTCCGAGTGTTACTGTACTGCACCGTGGTAGCTTCCGAGTATTACTGTACTCCAACATGGTAGCTTCCGAGTGTTACTGTACTCCACCATGGCAATCCTTCCTTTTTTGAGAAGTCTTCTGTTCTTGCCATAATAACTCTTACTTGCAGGTTACTACACTGACCGTGGTAGCTCTTGGTTTTTGATAGGGCTACTGTACTCACCATGCTGATGCATCTTCTTTTCCAAAAGGATTCCATTGTTGCCGTAGTAATTTTCAGGTCACTACATTTCTACAATCCTTAATACATATCCTAATCAGGTCTCCTCTCCCTTCCCGTGTTCTTTTGCCACGCATTTTAAGAGCCGTGGAAACATGGAAGAATACCATGTATCCCAACACATCAGTGCAAATGTGGGCAAACCATCGGCCGAGACAAGCTTCGGGTGAATTCATCTAATGATGAATTGGCCTGATGTATCTGAGTTTTGGGGATCATGGGGACAACTTACAGCTAGGAGGCCCATGGCGTATCGCTCGGCTAACAGGTCCATAACCCTTCATTAAATGGGACATCAAAGGTCTATTTCACCAGCTATCCAACGGCGGTGCTCCTCTCCTTTGATCTCTGAGTGTGTCAGGGTGTGTGTGTGTGGTGTGTGCGTGTGTGTGTGTGTGTAATTGCCCCCTTTGTTTTTACATGACGTCTCTGTCACGGTTCACATCTGAAAATAATCTCGAAATGGGCAGCAGCCTCCTTTTTCCCCCGTGTTTCTCCTATAAGAAGGAGCGAGTGCCGCAGGGAGGTGAGGGAGAGGGAGCTGACCCGGCTGCTGGTGCCCGAGTCAGGGGGACGGGAGAGGGAGCCACGGGCAGCTGCTGTTGAAGACACTTGACGGCTCTGCAGTGTACGGCAGCTGGGGCAGGATCAGCGGCGGCCGGCAGCCCGGTCCGTGGATCTGAGGGTGAGCCGCATCGCCGCCGGTGCCGATCCAGGTACGCGCCGCTGTTGGGAATGCCGCGTGTTTGCCGGGAATGTGCTGCGGCTTGCTGTCACTGGCGCTGAATGTAGAGCGTATCTTCTTCTGTGGCCTTGTACGGGATTAAAGGTGACAGAACTCCATGATACCTCAGATCATCGAACCACTTGCTCATAGCTACGCTGCTCACAGGGGCTCACTTTAGTCTCGTGGCGGACGTTCCGGACCTGTCAGCAGAATTCAGAACTCGCGCGATCATCTCAAAGTGAGAACCACGATGTTGATGCACTTCAGAATTAAGGGCCAGATTTTATTACGGATTAGAGAAAACGGAGAAGAATGAAAAGTGTGAGACCTGGATAAGCTGGATAAGTGTGAGATAGGTGGATAAGCTGGACAAGTGTGAGATAGGTGGATAAGCTGGATAAGTGTGAGATAGGTGGATAAGCTGTGCGAGGCTGTGCTCACATCGCTGCAAACCTAAATTTTTTATTTACTTTATGTCTGAAAACTAATCTGCGTGTCACATCTGACTTCCTGTAACTTTTAAACTGAAGCAGCAAGGTTGCTTCAGCCCCGCACACTAATCCATTAGCAAGTTTTAAGGCATCTGCTTCTCAGCAGGCTTAGAAAAGCCAGTGTAAAAGCCAGTGGAACATAACAACACCCAGTAATGAGGAACAATGATTGCATATTGTAGCATGTTTCTGAGGCACGGCCAGCAGAGCGGAGTTGGTAACAGAGTGTCTGTGCTTCATGGGATGTGCTCTGGCGGCTTCTCCTCTGCTCTGCAGACTTATCACATGATGCAGAGGCCCGACCGCAAAGCTAACATTAGTTTAGCGTCAGCCTGTGCGGCCAGCTGCCGTTGGCCGCGGGCTGCCTTAGAATCCGCCGTGTTTGTCTTAGCTTTATCAGGGGGTATATTTAGGTGATGAGCGTAGTTTGGGTGGTGTCAGTGTACTGCTGCAGCGCTGCACTCAGTCTCGGCATGCCGCGTGTGGCCCCACAAAGAATCTGCCCTTTGGTTTATTAAAAGCCACCGACACAATGGGCACTGGGCGAACAGAAAGGATGACATGGTGCCCGGGCTCTGGGGGGTATCGCTGGGAGCCCACCCAGTAATTCTGCCCCCCCCCCCCAACCCCCCACACACACACACACACACACACACACACAACAGCAAGCCCCGCAAAGCACTAAGCATCAGTCAAAAGAATAGATGGGCTTGTTTCTGAGCTGAGGAATGGACTACTATGGGCGAATCATGGGAGCCCAAGGCGGGGCTTAAGAGACCTTTGATGTCCACCTGCTGCCCAATCAGTGTCCTGAGTTTCATTACTTTAATACTTTAATAATTTCTCATTTAGTTAAGAATGCAGTTGTCTTATTGCTGCCATTATAATTCTTCTATGAACCATGAGACTGTGTTGTGACAGCTACATAAGCAGGGAGGCGGGACTAATGCTTAGTCAGCAGTTACTCAGCTAACTGACAGGCCAACGTGGCACAGCCCCAGCCTGTGTTAGAAATCAGCAGCTATTCAGCTAACTGACAGGCAAATGTGGCACAGCCCCAGCCTGTGTTAGAAATCAGCAGTTACTCAGCTAACTGACAGGCCAACGTGGCACAGCCCCAGCCTGTGTTAGAAATCAGCAGTTACCCAGTTAACTAACAGGCAAACGTGGCACAGCCCCAGACTGTGTTAGAAATCAGCAGTTACTCAGCTAACTGACAGGCCAACGTAGCACAGCCCCAGCCTGTGTTAGAAATCAGCAGTTACTCAGCTAACTGACAGTCATACAATCATACAGTCCAGCCCGAGCCTTTATGGGGCCCTAAGCAGAATTTGATTTGCCCCCCCCCCCCACCACCTAAATCAAGATATCTTGACATTTCAAGCACTCATGGGGGCCCCCTGGTGGCGTGGG
>JAODKM010000034.1:15275358-15286043 GCA_026780845.1 Petrocephalus sullivani
ATTTGATTTGCCCCCCCCCCCACCACCTAAATCAAGATATCTTGACATTTCAAGCACTCATGGGGGCCCCCTGGTGGCGCGGGGGCCCCAAGCGGCTGCTTAGTTCACTTATGCCTTGGGCCGGCTCTGAGTCCAGCATGGCCAAATATCACAAGATATTTAGCACAGGTGTAATTCTAAATATATGTGTGCATTTCTGTTTATATAAATATGGATTGAGTTATTTATACATTTTATAATTATATATTTTGTAAGATTTTAGCTTCGAGATAGATTGAAACTGATTAATGTAATTTAATTAAATTGTGGCTATAAATTTTAAAAGTAGCAGAAAGTCGCACCTAGAGGCCCCAGACAAGAGAAGCCAGTGATGAAGAAAAGGCCCTATATGCGCCCTGGTTCCGGTCCACTTGTCTGTAAGGGGCGCACACTTTGGCAGGCCCATCTGGATCTTGTCCTTAGCAGGGGTGGACAAGACTGGGCCCCCGGCTGGAGACCTCCTGCCGCACCTGGCCGGGCAGGCCTCCGTGGCAGGGTGCTGACATCAGCGCCTATCACACGCTGTTATTTTTTTGTTGTCCATTTAAGTACCCTGTCTGTCACGGAGCACCCTACGGGGTGGGGGTCTCTGCTATGGTATTTTTACAGTAGCATCTTCACTGGAGTCGTCTCGCATTAGCTCAGAGACCAAACAAAACTGGGATGCAGTATTCGCTTCAGCAAATGTTTCCCTAACAAGCAAAATGCAATACAGCACAGAAGGAGGGTTTGGAATGATATATTTACGGTTTTATGATAACTTGGGGCATTTTAACAATTGCTTTAACTGAAACATTGCTACTGCACCAGTTCTGATTTCCTTCGTCAAATTAGGTGCAAGGCTGCTCCAAAGTTTCATTGCTTAAATAAACCGGTGCTGTAAAATTGTATTAGTCATTCTGCTGTTTTGTGTCATATGGAGGTCCAGCAGTATTAAGCACAATAGGAAAGATAAGAACACATTCCATTTGGCAGTAGCCTCACTGTCAGGAGAGAACCCATAAAACATGTTTTATTTACCCACTCATTCCTGGGAAGAATGATTTTCTCCAGGCGCCTTTCTGGACCATTATGTTTCTTCACTCAGTAACATACCATTTACAGTAAAGGTTGTTACAGTAAAAATTGAGCGAGGTGCCTGATTACCTTTAGAGCCATGACCTCCTTGGTGTGAGCTGGGGCTTCAGCTGCTTGGCAGACTCGCAGAACGCGGCCTCAGGTCCTCTGAAGGTGATGTATTGCAAGATCTGCAACATAATTCACTTGCCTTGCTCTGAAATCCGGCTGATAAGATTACCAGCTCTCACTCTAAACTTCTAATTAGGTGCAACTGGCATTCTCACCAGTGGCGTTGGGTATAGCAGCCTGGAACCATTCCCTTTAAGGGGTAACCTGACCTACCCCTTCTACAGCAGGGCTACACAGGAAGGAGAAACAGACATGGGAACAGGGTCCAAGACAACCCACGCCATGCCCTGGTTACTGGGGAATACTCACGGAGATGGAAGACAAGCCCTGTGACCAGACGCCATTGCTTTGTTCATCGGGAGAGCATTTTTGGTGATTTGATCGCTGTCAAAAAAGACAAAAATGAGAAACACCAACCCTATGGGGCGACCCGGAATTGTGCTCTTCCTGGTCACGTGCCCCCTGCTGGTCATGCTGCAGAGTGCACCCAGTAAAGCTCAAAGTGGGCATCTTGGGGACGACCCAGACAGGTGTCTGAGGCACCACTTTGTGGAGACAATCACACATCCAATCTACAAGTGCAACTCTAAGGTAAGACACAGCCAATTTCACAGTCAAACGCTAATGTGACACTGGCGCATACTGTCTCCTTAAGGTAACCCAGAGCTTTATATTATTAGCATTGTGTCTGAGTTGTCTCGTATCATTCACATGATGAGGTATATTTAGAGAACAGCGTTCTTCTGCTCTACGAAAAACATCATGAACATCTTGCACACTCAGTAAGGAAAAGACAAGCGAGACATGCAGCTAACTGGGCCAAGTATTGCTCTGCTGATTCCTACATTGTCCATTTGAGGAAACGCATTTCTCCAGTTCTCCAGATGACAGTTATGTTTTGTTCTCTACATTTACCTGGACATTTGTGGGCTCTTCTTCCATTTCTGACGAGCCCACAGCACCTCACTGGTCAAAGGCAGGCCTGCTTAGATGTCTAAACTCAGTTCTCACCAGAACAACTCACGCTATTTGTTTATTTTCTTGGGCAAATGAGGCCATGTTGTGGACACACAACAGAACAGGATTGCATCGATACATAAATAGGTAAATATAAACAAACAGGTAATGAATACATGTAGGGCAGCATGGTGGCCTCATACCTCTAGGGTGCTCTCTGCATGTGGATTTTCCTGAGTTAGTGCCTCTAAATTGCCCGTAGTGTGCTCACGCATTGCACTGGAATCCCATCCAGGGTGTCCCCTGCCCTCTGCCCCGAGCCTCCTGGGATAGATTCCAGGCTTGCTCTTGATAAGCCCTTATGGAACAATGTGGCTGGGTCAAAAGTGAGTTGAGAAGGTTTTGTTTTCTATGCGTGTAACTGTTTGAAGGGGCACCAGTGCCGCTGCTATGTAAAATGATTTAGGTGACAGCCGAAAACATTCCAATTTCCAGCAACACAACAATTGC
Organism: Petrocephalus sullivani; assembly: GCA_026780845.1. Lineage (NCBI taxonomy): Eukaryota > Metazoa > Chordata > Actinopteri > Osteoglossiformes > Mormyridae > Petrocephalus > Petrocephalus sullivani. The sequence goes on from JAODKM010000034.1 coordinate 15,278,053, forward strand.
ACGACACACAATTCAGTCGTTGTTCTTTAGCCCCTTACAGTCGAAAAACTGCTTTGTTTCTTACCTGTACAAAGACATTATGAATATACATACCATATATACACATAGCCACATTTAAGAGTGAAATATAATATCATGCTCCATTTTCCTGAATGAATAATAATGCACTGCACATATGTAAGTCTCTGAAGCGAATTGGGCCGAAGACTGAGCCCAGCTTCACAGGGGGGCAGGGTGGCCCTGGCCCACCCAATCAGAAGGCTGGCCTTGTGATTATATGTAATTATATGTAATTGTCCCCACCCCAAGAAAAAAAAATCTTCCCGGCCCACCCTGTTACCGAGCGCGCTGGAGCCGGTCCTGGTCAAAACAAGACTGATAGCGTGGTCCAGACTCTATGTTCAGAAGGCCAGTTCTTTGAAGACAGAGTTACCCAGGGATGTTCCAGTGGGACATAAGTTGCAGTACCACCTCAAATCGGGTTCAGGAGCTGCGTGGCAGCAGTGTGCAGTACCTCCTTTAGTGACACGGTGCTGCATGCAGTGTCTTACCTCACCACAGTGCCAGCTACAGATTTGGGCCTTGGGGGCGGCTTTCTGCAATCTCGCCTGGGATCACCCGCCACACATGGCTGGGTCCCTCGCTCCCACAAATAGAATTTCACCTAGTGTAACAGTGTATCTCTGACAGACAAATGCGCTGCTGTAGCTGTCCGCAAAATGTTTGAAACAATGGCAATGCTGTGATCTAAAAATGTCTGCAGATAAATATGGATATGTATAAAACTGAGGCCTTTTATTTTTTTATAATAAGTATAGTCACTGCTGGGCCACACATTTTATTACTTTAATTGCAGTAGCATAGCGATGAATGCACACAAAATGCTACATTTACATATACTGTAATCCATGACAGAGTGCTGATAGGAATTGTGTTATGAACCTGTTCCCCCACTGGCCCACAGATGGTGCTGTTGGCACGCTGTGAGGGTCAGTGCAGCCACGGCTCGCGGTCAGAGCCCCTGGTATCCTTCAGTTCCGTCCTGAAGCAGCCCTTCCAGAGCACCTGCGCCTGCTGCCGGCCCCACGCCTCCAAGCTGAAGGCCGTGCGTCTGCGCTGCTCCGCCGGCCTGCGCATCACCGCCACATACCGCTACATCCTGGCCTGCGGCTGCCAGGAGTGCAGCTGAGTCCCACTGGCAGCACTTCCTGCTCCAACAGGAAGTGCAAAAAAGATGACAGGAAACTGAGATTGTTACACCAATGAGGACATCATCAGCTCCAAAAGCAAGTCTCGCGTCTCCCTGCTGGCGACTTTAAGACCTTTGATTGTGACTTCTGACCACAGTGTGTCACACTTAAAGGGTCACGTTGTTGAAAGCCTGTATAGTGTACGGCCATTACAGAAATGATCAGGGCAGAGACTATCCCTGATATTGGAAGGTGCTCCATGGGTAGAAGGGTTACCGGATTCATTTTGCCCTCTGACTGCATTACATATTACCAGCTCCAAGTGGTAATGTACTACGGAAAGCACCACATTTTCTGTGATTGCTGGCATTGGTGTTGATGGTGAGAATGAGGATATTTTATTTCGTATGCAGCGTGAGTCTGCATCTGTTTTGCTGGGCTGGTGGATTCAGGTCAACACACCTGTCACATTCATCTCCAGATATAAGCAGCATATTAATAGTATGATGGAGTGCAACATTGACCAAAAAGGGTTAGGAACAGTTTGAACCAAGGGGCAATGGACTGTGGGAATGGTCATAAAACGGCTTTGTGCAGCTCACTGTATCACTGCTGCAAATACACACTTTAAGATTTAAATCTGCATTATAAATATTCTGATATCCAGGCATAATCCTAAGCAACAGTTTCACGGTCTACGCAGTTAGACACATTATTGTTCGTAACCTTCACTCTGTCCTGCGTGTAATTTGCTTGCAGACATCCACTCGGAAACACGGCCTGGTAAACGCTTTGCTTTTCTTTCTAAGCCCAGCATTGAGTGGCTACTGTGAGAGACCAGAACAACAGGTGTAAGTGTGGTTGTGTTTCTCAGAATGCCTTGGGAATTTGCATGGAACCATCTTAATACTGATTTGTTCAGAAAACACCATCCAAATTGTGCGAAAGTTACGCTGATCTCACCGAGTACATTCTGTCCGTTGCCTGTACCCTTAACTTGCTTTCTGACATCTACTGCATTGTTCTGGTTTCTCAATAAATTCTTCAACAAGAACATAACATCACTAGACACATATGGTGCTCAGATAAGTCCCAGCATAATCTTTTTGATAAGCGCACATTTTCTCCATTGTGATAGTGAGCATCATTATCGCACTACAGGTAAGTATAGTCCACCAAAAGAAAGTCTGATTAACGTTCCTATTTCCTGTAGTTTCCTGGTGTAACACAGTCCATTTGCCAGGCTAAATCAGAGGGCCTCTCTGTTTCCCTGTGCAGTGAAGTAATAGAAGGCTCAAGAACTCGAGCAGCCTGGGAGCTGGACATGAGTAACTGTTTGTCTTGGTTTTCCACCTATAGTTGTTAATGTTAAATCATTTCCGCTTTCTGAAGTGAAAAATCGACTCTTCTCAGAATGGTTTGTCAGTTCTTATGGCAATATCCTGACCAGTTCATAATCAACAGTGATGTAAAGTCATCTGAAAAAGCATAGTCATTCACCCAAATCCTACGGAGCCCCTCAGAGGTCAGGGGGGGAAAATATATTTTATGCTTTTGTGTTCCCTCGCAAAAGTTTACGAGCCTGAAGTTAGTTTCTTATTCAGCAGTTTCAAAATCCGTTCCACCTTAAGTAGGCATAATGCGTTATCTGCCATATTCACAACAGTTTATCTGTTAAAATGTCATATGGCAGATCACACATTGATTTGATTGTCTTAATAGGAAAAATGCATATTTCAGAGCATTATTTATGGCGTTATTTAATAAGTAACAGTAAACAGTAAAATATCTTCAAACTCCGGATTTAGTACGTGTTGTACGTGCTCTATGAGATGGTATTAATGTTTTAAACGGACGTTTTGATTTGAGGCCATGTGGATACACAACAGAACAGGACTGCATCAATAAACTATTGCGAGGGAATGCAAAATTATTGCGAGGGAATGCAAAATTATTGCGAGGGAATACAAAATTATTGCGAGGGAACGCAAAAGCATAGAAAAATGTTTTCCCACCCTGACCTCTTAGGGGCTCCGTAATATCCCGCTTCTTTGCTTGGATGTATTTCGCAACCAAAATTTCGAAAATAAGATATGCAACGACACTATCCTCTGCTGGTAGACAAAGGAAGTGCATTCCAAATCCACAATGGCGGGGGGGGCTGTTATTATTATCTATTTTTGGCTGGTGTTTTTAGCTTTTATCAGTCATGATCCTCCTCTGGATTTTACACTGACAGTGACACCATGCAGCAAGGCGATGAGAGAATACTTCAGGCTCTGCTTATTAGGCAGGACAGTGCCAGTATCCTATCTAGTTTCATACAAATACCTCCTCTAAAGTACATATGCTTACTGCACTTCATACCAAAAGAGTTTTTCCAAAACATTAAAAGCTTCGGATCCATTGCTAGTGGCTTAGACGCCATTAACATTGTCTGTTGTGTCCATGCAGTTGAAATCTGAAGCAAACAGCATTTGCATTGGCTGATTCAAAGGCTCAGTGCTCAGTCCTCTGTGTGCCGCATCCTGAGGTATTGTGGGATCTTTGCAGCACATGTTCTTACAGCATAACCTATGCATTTATACAGCAGGTACAGGTGTTTTAACTGGAGAGGATGTTTGTTTTGCTTGGAGATACCACAGCCCTGTCCCAGTAGCACAGATTACAAACCTGTTTACACTACCCGCTGCCCTGGCACACCCCATAAGTGGGTATCATGTTGGCCAAAGTGTTTGACTGCTGTAATCTAACTTAGGTGTTTAGTTATCAATAAATCTATCCATCCATCCGTTTTCTATACTTACCTGTCCTAAGCAGGGTCACAGTCACCCGAAGGCTATCCCAAAAGCTAAGGGCACAAGACATCCATAAATTCAATTAAATTAATTTTATAAAGTGTTCTCTCAAATATACAGCACATATACATACACACACAGCACACTCTATAATCTGAGGTCAACAGAGGGCAGGAACAAAGATCCCATTAGAACTGACAAGTGGGGAATAAAACGTCGGGGAGCACAATGCCAACTTGCAGCCAACCTCACCCGCCCATGTCTATTTCAGCTAAAATACAGCAGGTAAATGTCTGAGGTACAGCCAGTCAGGTTTTTGTCCACTGTCATCTGCAATAGTTGACCAACAGAGTTGATCAAGGCTTTAATTTTTTGGTCTAGGAGGTTCAGTGTTGTAGACCTGAGACACCAACATGCCCACAGGGAATTGGCATAATGACAATTTAGTCAGGCAATCAACAGAAACGCAACCTATGGTTTGCATAGCAACACCAACAGTATGCAAAGCCAAACTAATGGGTCTGATTTAAAGACAAAGTCCAAGGGGGGAGCATATGTATATTTGCAGGCAAGTTATTTCACAATGTGGTGACCCTATAGCAGAATTCTATCATAGCCTACTTTCTGTGTTATATGCATTGCGAGGCCTGGGTATAATGAATGGCGCGTGTGGCTGGAGAAGTTCTTTTGAAATAAGTCCTAAAGCTAATTCGGAGACAGCGTTAGAGATATAAGAGCTTGTGTACTATGAGCATATGGTTGTTGCAGAGCTCAGTTCTCACCCTGAGGAGAAATATGTCAGTAGCTTTGTGTTTAATCGCTTTGGTTTGTCTCTCTCTACCTCTCCGTAGAGGATCCTATATTCGTGCTGCAGGGCCTTCTGGGCTTGGTGTTCCTTCCTGGATTGATGAGCTTCCGACACGGCTGTAAATCCCAGAGCCACGTGGCCCTCCGCAGTTGGGGGTACAGCTGCAGGGGCTCCGGTTTTTCGTGTTTTTTTTTTTTTGTATTTGACTTTTTGGCCGATTAACCTCTTCTTCTTTACTCTGTCCTAGAAAGAATTTTTGGGAGTCAAAATCTTCAAGGCTAGTAGCCGCTGTTTGTGATGCTTGTAACAGGGCCGGTCGGCAATCATATATAAAGGCTTACAGTTTAGAATGAGGAGAAGCCTGTCTCTAGCCCGGGATGCACCTACGGTACGCTGCAGTTTAGCTGCGACTGATATTGGTGGGAGTGCCAACTGGCCATCTGATACTCAGCCGTCATCGTAAGTCTCTCGATTTCAGTTCTCGTTATACGCTTCTTGCCATATTCTTCAACTTGAAATGTTTGTTTTGCTATAATGTATATTGTAAATGTCTCTTTTTGCATTATATATATTGTTCCTGCCAGCCCTTTTTAAGAATAAAGATGTCCTGTTATGAGACGCCCTGTTTAATTTACCATCCCGGATAAGTACAGTCCTGCTCCCTGGAATCACACAGGAAGAACAGATCTCTCCAGGCTTCGGGGATCAGCCAAGCCCATCACATCCCCAGCAGGTCAGATGCTGCCTTTGCCACGAGCCCACTGCCCTCTCTCTCCATCTGGACTCTCTGTGTGCCATCCGTGGCACTTCTCCCATCTGGTTTTAAACCGAAGGTCCCTCGCTGTGTCCCCGCCTCCTCCGAGCTCTATGCCAGCCCCCGCATAATGTTTATTCACCAAACGCTGCTATAAACAAACTAGAATGGGAAACGATCCTGTTTCTAGGTACTGGCTCAAGCTGCGCACTTCTGCCCACTCGCAAATGCATCCAGATTACAGGCGTGCATCCCTGCCACCTCACTAAGGTATGAGGATACGTGGGTTTATTGTAAAGAAAATTGGCTTCTAGGAACGACAAGGAAAAAACGCTAAATATAGAAAACACTATAATGGCCACAAGGGGGTGGTAAAGAGCTCCTCAGGGTAGTGAAGATTGGCATCTTCGGTACCATTACAGAGATAACAAAAATTGCTTGATTTCAACAATATAACACGCATATTATAAATATTAGAAATACAGCATTCAGTTATGTGTGGGAGTGAGAATGTCTATATATTTATGCAAGTGTATAACTACGAAGTGTTTTCGTGTAGGTGTGTGTGACTTCTTTATATGGGATTATGCTGAAGCTTGACGCATTGTCATTTTACTGAGATGAGAGATTTATGGGTGTTTATTTAGCAGAAAAGAAAGGCATAGAATTGGACAAAAAACACTAAACAGCCCTGGTATCCTGGTTTACAGAGACACTGCAGAGTTTCAGCCACATTCTGAACAGAGCAACATAGATGTTCATCGACTGACTCTTTTTAAAAGCCGGCTGCCCCCCCGCATCGATGATCGTTCTACCTACGGATCCATGTAGTACTTTGTCTTACATACAATGTGACTGCCTATTCATGATATTTTATTTATTGCTACTTGTTTCAGATATATCTTAAAAGATATAATATGCTAAATGCATACAATGTTTTCCTATATTTGTGAAATACAGTCACACCAAATTTCTTCAGATGTTTTGGTTACTGATCAGTGGCTTTTAGGCTACTTTACAAGCTAAATGCATCAACGTCCAGGCATGAAGTTGAAAACTCTGACCTGGCGTTTGGCCGTGTGATGGCTTCAGATTAGAAATGATTCTGATTCTGTTTAGTGACACCTGAAAATTAATATTATAAATGGTAAAAGAATTCTGCATAAAGGATAACGGAAATCCACCTTGCAAATGAAGTTTGTTTATCTAGACTCACAGCGGCAGCATACTGATGGACCGGTAGGGTGGACACCTCACTGAGAATATCCCTGCATTGCCTGAAACTGGAATTAAACCTGGTACCCGAGAACCCAGATCCTTTACTGCTAAGGCAGTGTGAAAGGAGGCTCCAGTCGCTTCTGACTGGTAACTATTACCATGCTTTACTTGTAGGTTAGACACAGGATAAGCATTGAGTATTGTTCAAGGGTTTTTCTTTTTACAAATACCTATATGTTTAATGCCAGAGACAGCCAGGTAAATGCTTTTTAAGATTAATAAGGTAAAATCATATCGCCACTATTCCCACAGACTTGCCCAACCAAGGTAATATTGTATATCCATCCAGACATCATGTTATTGTTGAGCTCCTGAGTAAAGCCCTTAATCCCAGCTGCTCCAGGGATGCTGGCTGACCCTGCTCGCTCATCCACACTTTCATGCTACTTTGGACAAAAGTGTCCGTGAAAGAAATGGAATCTTACAGCAGGTCAAATATTTGTTTCTCCCACACACTACGCTGACTAATTATTGGTGTTGTGGGGGATCTCCATCTGTACCTGCATATTGCTGTCATTTATTCTATGGTCCATGGCTTTTACTTATCATAGTGCATTATTATTATTATTATTATTCTGCTGATCCTATCCCCTCTAGGCAGCTGCTGCAGGTCTGCCCACGCAGTGCTAAGGAGAACCCCTTCCAAAATAGGCATCTTACAGGGGGGTATTCTCCGTACGGCGCTTAAATCATCCAAGATCAGAAGCCTCATCTCGGATCAGTTAATGGCGGTGGAAATCATCCGGTTCAGTTGGTTCCTTAAACGCACTTCAGGAACGGATTCGTTTAGCTGGATCCCATCATCCGAGATGATTGTGCTGCTTGAAACGCCTAAATGTATGGAGTATAGAAAACATGATCGGCAAGTCTCTCATTGGCTTCTACAAAATGACAGGAAAAACGGCGCATTTTTTCACTCAATCTGAGCAGGACCATTTATTGGAGCGATATGTTGACTTCAAAGAATTAATCTGTGTCAAAAGGAAACGCAGCAAAAGCCACCCAAATCAGAACGGCTGGCAAAAAGTGGCTGAAAAATTAAATGCATATGGAGTTTTTAATTTGTATACTTATTACTTGAATGCGGCGTTACATTTCAAATGTGTCACATTATTATTTAATTGTCATAATTCCAGATGAAACGGAGCACAGTCAGGACATGG
>JAODKM010000034.1:15286143-15316891 GCA_026780845.1 Petrocephalus sullivani
ATATAACACATTTCACCATTGAAATACGTGGGATCGATGTTCCGGTTATCGACAGTCCGTGCTTTTCTTACGCGGAGGCAGGGGAGGAGCCAACAACGTACTACTTAGAGATCGTTCGTAATTTCTGAAATAACGAAGGCTTTTGGGAAAGGCTCGTGGACCTCGCTCGTTATTTTCCAATGAACTACGTTATCTTGTTCGTTATTCACAGTTCGTTCGTTGTTTTGGGAAAGCCACCCCAGATCTCTGTTAATGACTGCTGACTGACGGTATCCATTTTCTTTGATTTTAATTTTAAGTTTTCACTCGGGTCATCTATTATTACAGCTCATACAACATTGTATTGCCAAAACAATGCTAATTCCCTTGAAGTATATGGCCACCTTTAATCCTTCCACAATCCACAGGGCCCCCCTCCCCCTATCACTCTCCATGCACCTTGCCCTATGGACCTAAAGTGTTTGCCTCGGCTGTCCGCAAAATGAATCCTGCATCCAGAACCAGAACTAATCAAACCCTGTGCAGCAGCTGACATGTCAGGGGTTAATACTGTTAACCATGAGGAGAAGTAATAGGTTTGCCTGCTGTCCACGATGAAGCCTAACAAGAGTGGAACAGGAGTAAACAAGGTGTGAGGAGGAAACCTAACTGGCAATTAGAATTGATCTGCTGGGAGAAGGAGGCTGAGAGAAAGAGAGCATGTGTGGGACAATCCGGTAAACCCGTTCAACTCTGGCTGCTACATGCAGATTTTATTGATCAGACTTTTTATCACTTTTTCAATAAACAGTGAATCCAAGTGAATAAAGACCAGACCTCTTACTTAATGCTGTACCCAAGAAGACAGGATCCTTCAAAGCTCCATCAGGCTCCCACATCCCTTCGCCAGGCTCCTTCATCCACCCATCAGACTCCCCTATCCCCCCAACAGGTTTCTGCATCACTCTGCCAGGCTCCCACATCCCCCCGCCAGGTTTTTGCATCCGTATGTTAGGCTCCCGCATCCCTCCAGTAGGCTCCCACATTCCTCCGTCGGGCTCCCGTATCCCTCCATAAGCCCTTCCTAGCTGAGAAGATCCTCAAAATGATGCTGCATGACATGATACCTAAATGGGATGTAGCTCATCTAAGACCACAGCCACTTGCAATGCAGAATGACAACGCACATAAACAACAACCAAAGGGGTGCAACTACTCAGCAGAATGTGGGACTGAACAACACAGCTCTGGCAGACTTAAAATCAAGCTGAACACACCACATGGTCCAATGACCACAAATCATACTTTGATACAGATGCCCCCAGAACCAAGCAGGGGAAGCGATCTTCCACCAAAAAAAGTCAGAACATTGGGCATTAGGGCTAGGTGATATGACAATATTATCATCAATGAACAGTATCTGACAAGTAACCCAGTGTCATTATCTGACAGTGAGTGACCGGCAATTATCACCTAGTTGGGGAAGTAGGCTTAACCCTAACTCATACTTCACAGTACAGTGTGCCTTTTCATGCACTTACGGGCTACAGACTGTTTGTGCAAGAGGTAACTTGTGTTCATTCTACATTTGGCTGTGGATGTGGATAGTCGCGGTCGGTGCATGCATACAATTGTGATACTCCACCAAACCAGAAGAGGGCAGATGTACTGCAACAAACACATACACAAGCAGTGTAGTAAAACAGGTAAACTTGCATGAACAGTTGGAAAGTTATTAGTCAAGGCTTGGCCAGCATTACGGTAGTAATAAGGCATACTGCTGTATTTTGAAATCCGTACAACAAAATTAGCTGGAACCCCTCCGCTCAGCAAATTCTATGGCAAATATTTAAAAATGCTGGAATGGTGGTGTTTTTTAAAATACCATATATCTCGGTATAATGTCTGGACAGTATGAAAAATTAGATATGCAGATACCTCCGACTCTCCTCATACAGCTGCTCATCATAACTACAAGAACAATAACAATTATTCTTCCTCTTCTCTTTCATCTTTGACCACCGATCTGTGAAAGCTGGTGCTGACACCTACTGGAAATACCTAACCAGTTATCTTGCACATGCGCGGTTGATGCGCTTAGACGTGCATGGTTTCTGCTAGACATAGAAATGTCAGCTACATGTGCACTGACCGCAGCCATCTGCAGCCAACCCCTGATAAAATATACATCAGTTGCCCTCATGAAGTATGAAATGGCTGAACACAGAAAAACAGACTGAATTGGCTTTCAATTTTGCCTTCAGGCCTACGGTTCTGACACGGTTTAAAAAAACCCAAATTTTTTTAATTCCTCATATGGTGCACAAAGGTATCAGTGTATTAGGGCTGAACGATTTGGGGAAAATACCTAATTGCGATTTTTCTGACAGATATTACGATTGCAATTTGATTTGCGATATTACTTGTTAAAAGTGTGTAACACAAAACATGATGCAGCATTATCACATGAGCTACCATCAAAATATTAACTGGTCTATAGTCTAACGTATGGATGATAACTTAAAGATCTGAATTACTTTCAAAATGTACTTATTACATTTTTTAAACTGGCAGAGAACAATCAAAAACAATTATCACAAATGCTGTGTTTATTTAAATAAAGTAATAATAAAAACTAAATTCCAGTAAGAAAAAAAACAATTGGGATCCTGCAGCTAATGCTGCTTGAATAATAATAATCATAATCATAATAACAGAACTGTTCTTCAAGCAATTTTGGACCATGACAAAGGTAGGTAATTCACTTACAGCTCAGCAATGGAATCCATTTTTTTTTACCACGAATGTAACTTCTCCTTGGGTTTCATGTTATTGTTTGTGAACGTATACACAGTCTCATTGGGCCACTTCTGATGAAGATGAGGTGAGGATGACTGGCCCGTGAGGAACACAGTACGTCTGACTGTTGAGAATAACTCCTTACACAAGGAGGCTGGCATGAATTTGCAAAACAATTCACATGACAGTTTTAATTAAACCCTGGGTCAGACGTGCTGTATAATGCATATCCTAAATCACAACCTTTGCAATTTGCTAACCACTCTATTTCAAATCATGATTTTGATTTGAAATCGATAAATCATTCAGCCCTACAGTGTATGGAAATGTCAGTTTTGGTAACCTCAAGTTTGTGACTCACTGCTGTAGACCGTTTCAGACAGTCTGCACCATTTCTAAATTATGATTAAAACTGGCCCGTATCATTTTTTTCTGCCATGTGTGTATGGGGTTGTGTGTCTATGGGGAGGAGGGAGCTGCCGAGAGAGCATGTGGTGCTGACTGTGGAAAGGAGAATCACCTGCAGGTGCATCAGCGTGAGAGTGGTAAGAAGACCAACATGGCCAGCAACCACACAAGATGAGAATCTGAGGCTCACTTCCGATGCTTTGAATTTGAATTTACCCCTCATTAAGCCTGGTTAGAGTACACAAAATCATTCTTCATCAAAGTGCAATGTACAGCAACAACGCAGCACTCATGTTCTGCCAGAAAGTTTCTTCTTATAAACTGACATTTAGGTCTGAGGGTGTCCAAGCTGCTTCATAAATCTCACATGTGAATCCAGCTGCCCATTAAAAGTGTGAATCCGTTTCAATAATTTCACTTTCAGCTCTGGAGCTGTTTCCACGCGATAAGAGTCGGCAACAGCAGAAGCCCTAGTCGTCATATTTTACAGTCAGGGGCTGTTTTCCGCAGAGATTCCAGCAGCTGAAGGCTCCTCAGAACGTGGGAAGGACCTCAGAGTAGCTCATGGGTATCATATACCGTTAATGGCAAGAACTTAACAAAACACACACATATATATATATATATATATATATACACATACATATATATATATACACACACACACACACACACACATTATATATATATATACACACACACACACACACACACATATACACACACACACACATACATATACACACACACACACACACACACACACACACACATATATATATATATATATATACACACACACACACACACATATATATATATATATACACACACACACACACACACATATATATATATATACACAAACACACACAGGGTGTATTTCAGGGCCAGACAAACTTTTTCTTAATTGTTGAGGGTTAATATTCCATCCTGGTTGAGGCGGTATCTCTCGAAAAGAATATTATGCGGAAACAATAAAGGGAAACCCTCTCGGTTTGAAATTCTCTTCTGCTCTAACAACACATCCAGCGAGAGTTTTGAGATGCCGCCAGATCCAGGATCATGCCAAATCGTCAACAATTTCATCCGGGTAAGCGAGTTATCCACGTACGGAGAATACCCCCGAGTTTCTACTGCCAGCTTCCTGGATGCCATCTCCGCTCCCCAGTGTCTGAATGGGTGGACTGGAGTAACGGAGCCAAATGTGGGGCGGGTTTGTTAAGGTGCAGGAGGGACACCGGAGGTGCAGCTGAAAGGGGATTCATGTTCTCGGGATTCATGAGGCCTTTTTTCAGAGTCTGTGGGGGGTTTGAGGTTAGCGTACAGTCCCGCCCCCCGCTGTTTCACTGAACAATGGGGAAATAATTTGGAATTAATACTGTGCAGAGTAAGGTGTCTTTAACCAAAAAAGAAGAAGCCATTTGTGTGAACCCGCAAATAATGTGGGACTGTAATTGGTACCATTGTAAATATGCATTTGTTGAAGCTTATATTTAATGACAGTAATTTGAAGGTTAATCAATTATGATTTGGAATTTATTAATCATCAGTCATCAGTGACCAATTTTCATTAAAATTCCTTCATCAGGTAGAGAGTGATTACTGGGCTTTGCTCCGTGCTGTGTGCGTGAAGGCCAGCTGCAATCTGCTCTATTGTTCTCCTTGATTGTGTTTATACGGCCTTGAATAGGGCCATCATTCTGACTATAGACTTTCTAGGCCTGAGAAAGAAAGCATATAACTCACGTGCAGGCTCTTTCCCAGAGAACACATGATGATCATGCAGGGCTGCTCAGCTTCTGATTGGTTGAAACCTAAAAAGATGTTAATGTGACGGGCTGAGCATTTGACATCACACAATATATGAAGAATATGTAATTGGGGACAATCTCTAGATATTTACATGGAGTTTACATAGAGTCTAGAGTTTAGAATCTTATCTATTGGCTAACTCTTTTAAAGATGTATGATGATTTCATTTACTGATTTATACTGGGTTTGAATTAAATATTTGCAGCGTACAGGTATAAGCCTAATAACATTTTATATTCTGCTGAAACTCACAGAAAAAATATTTAACTGAACAAGCTAAGATGTATTAAAATAACTTGTGTCTTTGTGAGGAACTCCAGGTTGAATCAGTGAAAAGGTCAGTTATGCAAAGTAATGGTAAACACACAATTATATGTTAATATACGCTGATGTAAATGAGAATGAAACAGGGGTGAGGCAGGTCACCATCACTGTTTGCTTAATTTGCTCCACACGTTCCTCATTCCTGGTGTATCTGGTTTAGTCTCTTGGTCTTCGTTTTAACCCAAATTCTAGACCGTATTTCTACATAGGACTTAAAAGTCCATGATATCAGGCATTTGTGCAGGCAGGGTATGGCTTTTCCCACTCTTTCATGCCAAAACAGCTATTTTTATCATCTGATTATTAAAAAGCCTTATTCTTTTTTGCGTTATCCTCCGGCTCTGGAAAAGGGAATCCCTACCTCCCCCTGTCATGTGTATGTGTTCACAGAGTCTCCCGGGGTTTCCCACACTGACCATCTATATTCTCACTATCGCTGCGTTCTGAAACATGAGGGCCCCATCTCCAGGAGAGAGAGGACACTTCTGCAGATTCTGCCACACATTAAATCATCCACACTGCCTCCATTACTCTATATTTCCCCGAAATTGTGTCTGCCCAGACCTTTATTTGCGGCCGCTCCATCATGGTCATTCTAAATCTCTCTGCTGGCACTTATCAGGGTATTCCCAGCGCAACAGAACAAACTCTGAATGGCAAAACCGCGATAAATAGTGCTTATACCAGCAGCAGCTTTCATTTATTAAAAATGACTTGTGTGTTCATATTAAACTGTATTAGTTCGGCAGTTGATATCCCGATCCCCTCTGCCGGCCTCCAGGCTCTTGAGTTCTTCTCTGAATTCGCTTAGCAGCTGCCAGCTTTAGATTGGCTCCTTCTGATCTCCCCACACACATGTACAGCCAACAACAGTACCTACCCTGGTGTTCAGCACCTGGTCTTTTGCTTTATCTCCCAACATGGCACAATCCCCATCTCTCCACCCACTAGAAAATGCAATGGACCATCGATTGCTATCTGAGAACATGAATGAGTCCTACTCATCAACACACCAGACCTTAGCAATGCAACTCTCTCTCTACATGCCCCGAGGTGGAGCAGACTACCGCTGTCATCACTACAGGATCAGTCAGGACCCTAATCTTGATCATGCTGCTGTTTCTAATGTCATGGACTGGCACTGCTCTGCCCGCTGCCGGCCTGGAGCAGAAGCAGGACGGCACCACCACTCTACAGTATTCATGCTGAGAGATTAAAAAAAAACAAAGCAGAAGAACCTGGGGGGATGAAGATGCAGAAATCTACGTTCGGGGTTCTTCTGTCACTTCGTTACAATAATCAAGTTGAAAATGTTATAATACATGATTACAGGCGTTACGGCGATTAGAGCAGGGAAGACGCCGAAAATGAGCTGATAGAAACCCCACATGACTACAAGGGGAACATAAATTCAGCACACAGAGCATCAATTCGTCAAGCCACAGCTGTCATTGTGGATGGCGTGAGGTGTCTCTGATACACACTGTGCCAGCATTCCACCCACCGCGTAAGAAGAAGCCAAGTCAAACTTTATGTGTTTCATCAAGCATCCATCAGCAATAGCAGGCGAAATGTGTTGACAGCGTCACAATGCCTTCCAGTTATTGAATGAAATGTACATTTTTCAATAAAAAATACTAAGTTCATGAATGCATCTGACTCAAATCAATGCCGGTTACTATTTATAGCTATGAAATGTAGTATATATGACAACTTTAGAGTCAACGTCTAAAAAGGATTTAATTTCCAGCAGGCTCAATAAAGCAACTGAAACTGAAGAACAGACATCACTGCAGAATAAACATTATTATTGCACCTGAAATAGTTTTTTGTTTATTTACCCAATAAACCATTCCTTCCCAGTGCAGTAGTAACACAATTCACTAGCTGCCACTCATTGTTTTGTATCTATCAAGATACAAAACAAGCACTGAGGAAGGTGAATGCAGAATAAATTCAAGGAAATTCACTTAATAAAACTCATGGCAGATAATTCATTTGTGAAACATTTGGTGGAAAAATCATTTGCAAATCTTGGTGATCTCCCAGGTCCAGCAGTCTACCTCCCTGTCTAGCTCCTCTGAGGAGATACCCAGGCACTCCCAGATTAGTCAAGAGATGTAAATGCTCCAATGTTTCCTGGGTATGCCCCAGGGTCTCCACCCTTTTGGCCATACCCTCCCAGATCTTCAAGCTCCTCACCCAATCTTTAAGGCTGAGCCCAGACATCCTGCAAAAGAAGGTCATTTCCACCACTTGTTTCCAAAATCTCATTCTTTTGTCACTACCCAGAGCTCGTCATCATAGGTGAGGGTAGAATATTTACCGGTAAATCAATAGCCTTGCTTTTTGGCTCAGTTCTCTCTTTACCATGATAGACTGGTACGATGTCCAGCTGCTGGCGCTGCACCAATCTGCATGTCAATCCCCCACACTATTCTCCTCTCACTCATGAACAAGACCTGAAGATACTTGGACTCCTCCGCTTGAGCCAGTGACTCACCCCCAACTTAAATCCTCATCCCAGTTACTTCACAGTTGGCTGAAAACCATCCCAGTGCATGCTGAAGGTCACAGCTCGATGAAGCCAACAGGATTACAGCATCTGCAAGAAGCAGAGATGTGATCCTGGGGTCCATGAACTAGACACCCTCTAACCCTTGGCTGCACCTAGAAATTTTCTCCATAAAAGTTATGATAAGAATCAATGACAAAGGGCAACCCCGGTGGAATCCAACACCCGTTGGGATTGAGTATGATTTACTGCTGGCAATGAGAAGCAAGCTCTTGCTCCAGTCAAACAGGGGCCTAATGCCCACATGATACTCCCAAAGCTCCCCCCAAAAGAACCCTCCAAGGCATACAGTCATATGCCTTTTCCAAATCATCAAAACACATGTAGACTCCCTTGCACTCTCCAGTATCCTTGTCAGGACAGAGAGCTGATCCAGTGTTCCAGGACCAAGATAGAATTCACATTACTCCTCCTGGATCCAAGGATCGACCATCTGATGGATCTTCCTCCCCAGTACTCTGGTGTAGGCCTTCCCAGGCAGACTGTGATACCCCTGAAGTTGAAATGCACCCTCCAGTCCCTTTTCTTAAAGATCACCTCCCCAACTTTCCAATCCAGAGGATCTGCAATTTGAAGAAGCATGTCAGCCAAGACAGCCCAACAACATCAAGAGCCCTCAGGAGCTCAGGGCTAATTTCATCCACCACCAGATTCTTACCATTGATGAAATTATGTGATCGACCCCAGTCCTAGGAGTGGGAAAATCCTCCTCTGAGACCACAGACTATACTTGCTTCTAAGTAAGATGTATTCTAATTCTAATTCTAATTCTGTCAATCCAGAGAAACTGTCCGTAATTTCGAAGAGGCATGTCAGCCAAGAAAGCCCAAACTTCAGGATCTCATCCATCCCTGGAGCATTACCACTAATGAGTTTTTTGACTACCTCAATGACCTCAGTCATAGTGATGGGCAAGTCCACCAACTGTACTTCCTCCAAGGAAGAACTTCTCAAAGAACTTCTAAGAGAACTGAGAACTTCTGCTGCCTGACTTTATCCCCAGTTGAAGGTCTTGAGGTCACAGCATTCCATCCCAACTATAAACAGCTTGGGCAAAGTCCTACTTCCCCCTCCTGCATTGCCTGACAGTGTGCCAGTTTCTCTTTGAGGCCAACCGAAAGTCATTCTCCGAAGCTTCACTGAACTCCTCCCACACCTGAGTTTTTGCATTTTTCTGCCAAAGCCTGGCTCCAAGACGGGCAGTGGTGGGCACAGCTAACCAAAAAATTAGCTTTGATAACCCCTAATCCATTAACTCCGAATTTGAATTCAATAAACCATTAAGAAAATTAGCTAATGATAACTGCTAACTTTTATCATATGAAGTTAGCATATGAAGTTGGTTTTGAGTTCTGAAACCCTTAAAAACAAACATACAGAATAAAATTTAGCGGAAGCTAATTGGTCTGCTAGTGGTTTTCAAAATTAGTGGAAACCCTAATCTGTTAACAAAAAAGTTAGCTTTACTAATTAGCGTTTAGCAAATTAGCAGAACCCTGCCCACCACTGAGAACAGGGCCCTGGTATCCCTGTTCTAGGTGAGGATTCTTGTTCCTACGTCATCCGGTTTATTTGAATTGCTCTTAGTCTGGCCCATCTCCTAGGACCTAATTGCATGGGGGTACCCTACCAGGGGCAACTGCCCCCAACAAACAAGGCTCCTAGGATCACCAGGACAAACAAACCCCTCCACAACAGTAAAGTGCCGAATTATGGAGGGGACTGTAAAAGAGTTTAATCAAAACTATGTGCTGAAGTCGGGCAAGTGTGGAGAGGATGTAGAGAATGAAACTACCAAAACAGAGATTATATACCAGCTGGAAGAAGTGGATATTTGCCACTTTATTTGTTTCATGAAATGAGACAGAGGAATTGCATACAAACAGCAGACGTTCATTGCGAGTAACAGACTTGTGACTGGGGATTGTTAACTTGCTTCTTTTTCTGACACGGAGCCATTTGATGAGGAAGCGGGCTTTCCTGTGCCAGGACTGCAGGCTTGTTCTTTGGACCACATGGCATTTTAAGGTAAGTGCTGCACACACAGTTTGTCTAGATGTTTACAGAGGATTCCTGGGGAATCCTATGGGGCGCCCTCTCTCTCCTATTGATACTCAGGCACGTGTCCAGCAAAGACTCTTCCTCTCTTTCTCCTTTCTCCTTTGTTTCCTTGATTGTGCACCGGCAGGACTTGGCAGGACTTCGAAGGTCATTGTAGTATAAATGTGGCTCTCGCCATGGTGTCTTTGTTCTTTTTTCAGTTTGAAGTAAATATGCCATCATAATTAAACAGTTTAACCTAACCTAGTTTTAATAATTAAACAATTACTTTAAAGCAATTGAGGTTAAGGGCCTTACTCAAGGACCCAACACTGAAATGGGATCGGTGACCTTCTTATCATGGACACGGAATCCTAATATGCAGCGACAAATAGCTACCTCTCCATATTATGCATGTGGTGGAGATGTAAAGACACAAAGACGACAGGGTGCCTTTTGTAGTCCTGGTTCTGCTTGATAAAGTGAAGGCTATTTGAATTCAGCTCTAATAGCGCTACCTTTGGGGCAGTGTCTGTAGAGGCACAGCCCATAAATACTGATTAAGAGTTAATGTGAGCCAGCAAGCAGGGAAGACTGGTTTCATGCAGCTGCAAACTGCTACACTCTGTAGATAAATACATGTTTGTATTTGTATTATTATTTTTTCTTTGTCGCATTAATTTTCAACTACTTATCCAGTGCAGGGTTGTGTGGGGGGAGACTGAAACATATCCCAGAATGCACAGGGTACAAGGCAGGGGTACACTCTGCATGGGATGCCAGCCTAGTACTTATACCAGGTTTAGTCTACTGTTAGGCTGCTCCACATTAGAATGGAATTAATTGTAAATGCACATTTATGAGTAAGCTGCTGGAACGCCCTAATTTCCCTCCGGGATAAATAAAGTCTTATCTTATTTTATCTTATTGTATATTTTTCGCTATAGAAATTCAGCCAGAATGTATTTAATGAAGGACGATGCGCAGAGTGTCAAGACAATAAGGGTGTGAAAATATAAATGACTGGACATTTTCCTTTGGCCTCACATATTGTGAATATCTTTGCTGGTTCAGTCGTTTCTTAACCAGCACTAATCTTGATCTTGTCACAGGGCCATAAGAATGGTCTTGTTTTGTCATTTTATTTTATTTACCCGTTTTATAGGTATATCCTCCCTAATAAAATATTATATGAGAAAAATCAAACACAAATGCACATATTTGAAAAAAAGAGTTATTGAAACAAATAAATCTACCGTCAGGAGCAAACGGTTTAGGCCCGCAGGGAGAATGGTCCTCTCGATTTTTTCTGTTTGTTTTTCAGTGATTTATTTTCTCCTGGAACAGAAAAACATTATTATATTTATGTCAACACAGTCATTTTGTTATTAATTATTGATCAGAAATTACTTGAAAATTAGTTTCATTAATTAAAGTCAAAGATCACACACGGAAAGTTTTTTTTTGGTAGATGTTAAGTGTCCCTGTGTAATGAATTTAGTAATGAATGCGAAAACAGGACCAATTGGCTTGGTTTATCTAGTGAGAGAAAAATGCTTGGAAAAGTCGTGAAGGTTCAAATGGCTTACAATCATAGCTTACGCCCCTAACAGCCCACATCACTCAATATCCTGAGGGCCTCCAGGCTTCAGCACCTCCTAATGGAGGAATGAGTGACCACCAGCTGTCAGAAGAAGTCTGTTATTCTTTTCCAGGGTACAGACTTACTACTTTATGTCCATTTGTCACAGCAAATAGTCGAAAAACACCAACAATCACCATTTCATTCCAGCCTTTTACCAAATACAAGTTTATGGTGAACCTGGAGCCAATTATGGGTGGCATAGGGCGCAAGGCAGAAGAGTACCCTGGGCAGTATGCCAATCCATCACAGGGTACAACTTATATATGCCAATTTGTCAAAAGAAACTTATGCCTTTGGGCTTTAAGAAGAAACCTGTGCAACATGGGTAGAACTGATGATCTACAGGGTGGCTCAAAAAAAAATGTCCCACCAGACAAATGCAATTTCTCTGCAACAAATAAAGGTATCTTTATGCATTTTTTCAGATTTTACAGGGGAAACACTTTTCAACAGTTCCTGAAAATTCTATTGGCAAATCTTAATTGATTCAAAAATAACAACTGTTTAACTATTCTGTTGTATTTTCAAAATGACATGTTGAGAAATTGTCAGGCACCCACAACTGTCAAATGTCGAATAACAATACTTTTCATCACGTATTACCAAATGTGGCAAACAGCCTATTTCTGAGCATGTTCAAAGTGTCCGCCCCCAGCTTTCACGCAGACTCAAAGTCTTTTCTTGAACCCCTGTATGGATTTGTTGATGGACTCCTGTGGCAGCTGGTCCCGTATTAACTGCAAATCTTTCTTCAGCTCATCAATGTTCTTCGCAAAAATTGATAACTTATTTCCAAAACAGTTTGTTTACTTATGGAAATTAGGTCATAATAACGTCATACATATTTAGGTGTTGCAAAATTTGTACCTGTTAAAAAAACGTCTGCCAAAGATACTATTATCATATGACTGTCCGACCATCTAGGTACCATCCTATCCTATCCTATCCTATCCTATCCTAACCTATTCTATCCTATCTACGGAAATAAAAAAAAATGGCATATAATAGTTAAGCAAACGTAATTCTTGAAGCAATGAAAAGTTTTCAGCAAAAACTTGTTGCAAAACGTTTAAACTGCAAAATTTGAACATTTGGTCAAAAATTCTCAAACGGTTGTGCAGAAATTGCGATTTGTCTGGTGGGACATTTTACCTTGAGCCACCCTGTATACACGCAGAGCTGGGCAGGGATTCGTATAAGTTACACAAAAGTCTTGTTCTTGCTTGTGTAATATTGTAAGATCCACGGATTTCAAATCCTTCGCCTCACTGGCTTCTTCTTCAAGGTGATAGAGAGACCTCTCTCCGGTGTTTGAAAGATGCATATCTGTTAACAGCAAGACAGCTTGCATCTTGTTAGAGCTACTGTGGGGGACCACACAGCCAGTGGTCTTCAGCCCTGTTCTTCGAAACTATTCAGAAAAGGGACGAAGAACTACGACTTTCTGAAGACGTCAGCATGCTGACGTCATGAACTATAGGTTTCATTTTGGTGTCTCATAAAGTGCCTGCTCTCTTTTGGAAGCTCTGTTACTTCCATGGAGATGAACAAATGTTACCCCTGAAGATTTTTGTCCTAAAGGCATACTGGCACATGTACTAAATAATCAGGTATATCGAAATGCTGCTCAAAAAAGTATACATACTATTCTTCGTACTGCAACCCTTCCAAATAGATCCATTATTTTCTGTGCCGTGTTTTAAAGGAATAGCTACAGTGTTTTGTTGTTGCCAAAGCAAATCCTAAAAAAATATATATCGAAGCAATAGCAGCACTGAAAGGCAAAATGCTCCCATAGTCCGATTATTATATTCCTCGTGATGCAGTGGTTCCTCCAGTACAGTGGCACACAGAGGGAGGTATTTGTGCCTTCTGAAATGTAGGATTATGGAAAGAGACTTTGCACATTCAGGCTCCAGCGAGCAGCGACAGTCTAAGGCTCTGCTGGAGTGCTTATTAGTGACTATGTCTGCGCCATCTGTCACTGGGCCCTTCAAATGGGAATTCCTCCGTATGCTAAAGGAAACACTGATAAATGCTTAGAAAACTCAGAAGAAATAGTCAAAGACTAACTCTGCAGTACACATGTACTGCAGCATCGTACATCTACTGTTATCACTGTGACTGAAACTTGACTCCCAGGCAGGGTATATCCTACCTCATGACCCGAGCCTCAGCCTGCCATTGATGAATTGATGAGCACTGTAACCTGAGAAAAGCGTTTGAAACAGTGGTACTGCATTTTGAAGTCAACAAAATTCTGCAAATAGACGCTGTCCATTTAATTGCCTTATATTTGTATAATAAATATACAAATGTCAATTGGATGAAAGTCTGCCTGGGACATACAGAAAAATAATTTAAAAAATTATAGAAAATTATAGGAAAATTATACTGCTTATAGCGATCATTTCCACCTGGACAGATGTGATTACTATAAGTGGTTTCTGCTGTAAATGTAATGCTGGAGGAGGTCCGTGTAGCACCCTAGGCAGGCTTTGGTGCCAGCACCTCTCACCCTGACACACTAGGGTAGGGGGGTGATGGATGATCCCAGCAGGTGGGGGCTAGCGGTTGGTAATCAGCGCCCCCTCAGGACATAGATTCATTGTTAATGAAGGGTAGCAGGCTGGCTACTGGCTGAGCTGATGTTTCCTATTTCCAGGTATTACTGTCCGAAAAGCAAACCATAGTCCCTTAATGAGAATATGCGGTTCCAGACATATGCAGGATGTGGAAACTGAAACTCAGGTAGGGTGGCCTGGTGGCTCAGTGGTTAGCACTGCTGTCTCACACCTCAAGGGCTGGGGATTTCAATACAAACCTCTGCCCCGTCTGTGGAGTTTGCATGTTCGTGTGGAGTCTAGCTAATTGCTGATTCTAAGTTGATGGAATGTGTGTACGTGTGTGTGCTCGGCAGTGGACTGACATTCTGTCCAAGATATACCCCAGCTTCATTGCATGGGATAGGTACCACCCTCCTCACCCCCCACCGTGAGCCAGCCAAGGATAAACGATAGATGAATTTGTGCACTGCTAGTGGTTCCAATCTCACAGTGTGAAGTGTGACACCGCTAGACGTCACATCACACATCAAACATCCATAACATGCTCGGGGCTGGAGGCGGAAATGAACAATACAAGGAAAACAAGCTATGCTGACTGTACAAATGATGTACCGCAATTGTGCATCGCATGTGATGAAGATATTTTGTCACAGTTGGATTATTTACGCAAAGGTGTGTGCAGCGTAAAGTTTCCAGCACTCCTCTGCACACATTTCACCGCGTCTGTATAATTCAGCTCCATCTCAGTTGTACGTCAAGAAGCCCCATAAGCGTTTTGTGTTTCCTCCTACACGGTACACCCAAGTGCGGTGCATTTCAATGAATCATCACAGGAGAAAGAGGACAGACCTTATTCGTATCCTTTTGTTTGTTGATACAAGCCAAAGCTTTGTGCCCGTCCATCACAGTGAAGAACGAGGAGCTCGACATCATGTTGTTTCAAGTGAAATTTTCAGAGGAGCCTTAACCTCCCTGAGTATATAACAAATTGATTATCATATCACAAAATACTTGTAAAAATAACATTTAAATTTAAGTATGGCCAGGGCCGGCCATCTAAATATGAGGCCGAGTAATAGTTTGGGTTTTGCTGAGCCACACTGATAGGTTCCTTTTGGGTTCCCACTGAGCCATAAATCCCACAGAATCGCCTGCGATTCTCCTTAATGAAGAAGCTCATGCTTGCTGGTGGTTTATTGTAGACTGTTTCCGCTATTTTATGTCACAGAAGATGACCCCCAGCTCCACTGCTGCTCCATGGTTATTTACAGACGCACAAAGGGTGGTCTGACTAACACAGGTGCTCATTATGTTCACCATTCACATGTACTGCTTGCACATAATAGCCAGCAATAATAATAGATAATGCTGCCTCATAACAAAGGGAAAGCCCAAGAGAAAGATCAAGTTGCATAGACAGAAGAGCATAGTACTAGGACAGGACAATAAACTCTTTTTCACAAACAGTCAGCGCTCTACCTGGGTGGCCATAAAAGCCGTCAGAGAACCTTGGCGTGTTCTGCAGCTGCACAAAAGGAGAACAACTGCAGGCCAAAACTGGGGTGAGGTCTGCAGAGGCATGCAAAGGCTTGCAGGCCCATTAGCTTGCACTGATATATAGGCATAATCAACAGAAATGGTGCTTCCATAAGACTGGAATATTACTAATCTGACTTCTTTATGAGGGGTTTGGCTGATGACTATGGAAACTTATGTAAGACGCCAGCCAGCCCTTCAGCCATGTTTGAGTCACACTGCCAGGATTTTTCTTCCCCAACAGCTACACTTATTCAGTTGAATTAATTTCTCTGTTTGTGTGTTAGTGTGCAAGTGGGCGGGAAGTCATTTCGGTTGCGGTGTCAGGTGTAATATGCTGGCTGTAATGCAACCATCAATAACATTTTTTATTGGAAAAAAGTAAAAACTGATAATAAGCCCGTGTAGCACATATTGTATCACATGAAAAAAACTTCTGTGTTTTTATAAAGTTCCCTAATGCAGAGGAAGAAGCCTTAATGATTCACCATATAAAAATAACCAGTACCATATTGTAATGCAAGAATCCTGGTCAAAACGCAAGCCAAGCACAGAAACCAGTCCCCAGCCTGGTGTGGTGTGCTTGGGTGTGACTAATTGAAGGCAGGTATTATGTTCTGTCTACTTTCAGTATTATATTACATTAAAACAATCCAACTGGGACAATGAACTGAAATATTCTCAGTAATCACCAATTCATTTACTGTTATTCTTTGTCCCTGGTGTTTATACTTGCAGCAACTAATCATCTATGTATTTATTCAGCTGGATATTTAACTTGAGCAATTCAAGTTTTAGTACCTTGCTCAAGGGTAACACTCCAGAGCCCCTCCTGGGACTGTGTAACCAGCAACCTTCAGAGCCCGTCTCCTTAACCAGCCAATTGCAATTCTTGCCTTAAGCGGCATGCAGTTTTTTTCTCCATTTGAAATATAATAATATGCTCCCTATGCCTGCAGTCTTCTAGAGCAGAATTCTCCTGTTCTAGCCATGGCAGCTGGAAGGAGTATCTGCAATCAAACCATCGCTCACTGATGTGGAGCTGAGCTGCAGGCCTGGTTCCCGGCATCCTCCGAATACTTGCCGAAGGTGAGAGGCGGGCTGTGTACACCAGTAGCCATGACTGCAGAGCATGATAGACACCCTGCTGTTTTCTTCAGGATTATATGTGTGCGCGCCTGTGTGTGTGAGCGTTATCTGTCATGCACACAAGCTCCAGTAAGGTTCACTAGCTTTTAAGCCTGCGCTGGAAACAGTGGGTGTGAACCACTCTGTTAAAAATCGTCACGATAACAACGAACAAGAAAGAGCTTCTGGGAATGATTTAAAAAAAAAAAAACACAGAGAATCATTATTATGGAATATTATGGAAATATTATGGAATATTAGGGAAAATGCATAGAAGGGACTTTTTGGAGTCTAGGTCAGAATAAAGCATTTCAAAACATTGCAGCACAACATATATTCTGATGGCAGATATTGCTTAAGCTCGCTAAACTATGGCAAAGGCACAGCAGAGAGCAAGGGGCCCTTTAAAGAGAGAGGCGCATTTTCATTCACTGCATGAACCTTGACCTTCACCTAGCTGCATGTCTACCGCAGGACAGCTTCACAAACTAACCCTGATGGCTGGGTCTGGTTCTGGCAAAGGCTCACATACTACATCTCGAATGCCATCTGCGCTAATAAAGTCAGAGTTGAATAGCATCAATTTTATTACTTAAATAGTTGCGACAATAAGACATCATATTCAATCTAAGGTAAAGACATGCTTATCATTTGTAATTTCAGAAAACAATCTCTAATGGTATTTGTTTTGCAGGCTCCCCAGTCACGAGATCAGATGTGGAGTCAGACTCATCTGAACTGGGGAACTTTGATGCTTACTTGGGCCATAAGATCTGCCCCCCTCTCCCCTGGCCCTGTCCTGGTTGAAGAGATTTACCATTGCCACCCACTGGTCAACTAAACAATTGTAGAAAATAGTAGGGGAAACTCTAACAACCATGGACCATGTTAATATCCCTCAATGTATGACATTGGTCAATCTGTTTTACGAATATACAAGAAACCCATTTACAACAGAAAGTGGGATTATGTCTCTCGCACACAAATTTGCATGCACTTGAGATCTAAACTGCAATTATAAATCAGGACCAGATATTATGTATAGACATGGCTATTGGATGCCAGTATATAGACATTATATAGACATCTTGTAACATTCTTGTGGTGTACGGATACATTGAAGTCTACTAGATGTTCAAGTGGTCTTTCAGTCTTCAATGTTTTGTGGTTTTTAGCATCAGATTTTTAGTCACCAGAATGAGGTAAGCATTTTATAAACACATCATTAACAGAGGTAGTTATTTTTAAATGTGATAACACTGACACATGGATTTAAACATATCTACAAAGTCCTCCCAGGCAGGTGAAACTCTGTCACCTTGAGCTCACTTCCCATAGGGGGCACTCTACTCAATGTCCTTGCATAGTCTGTTGGTAAAATGAACGCTTATTGGGTGATTTTTTTATACACTGAGAATGTCTCTCATTTGTTAAAGTGAAATCTGCTATTTCCAGCCAGTTGCCAATGCCTGGTGATGTGATGAGCCTTTGGCCTTCTGCGGCTCTGTCATGAAGCTCCTTTCAGCACTCGGGCTAGATGCCCAATGGTCCACGCCGTTCTTCTGTGTCAGGAAGTTGTCCTGCTCTGCGACTACTGGTGCCTCCTCATTCCCGACTTGGGATGTCCTCATCTGTTCCCAGGCAAAGATTTATGGTCATAATCCATAGAAAGCAAACTGAAAATATAGAGGGATTCTGTTAAACAACACATCGTGTAATTCTCTCTACTCGTCCTTGCCACTGGCAGAGAACACATTGTATTGCAGTGTAAATAATTTGTTCAACCCTGTTATCAAACTACACTCACTGCGACCCGTGGGAAGGCGGGGTTGGACATCTAACCCAACCTACTTATACTGGTAAGTAAAAAATATTTAGTTTATATCTCAGTATAATTGCAGAGGTATTTGTTATTTTTTTGTTTTGGTTTCTGTTTGATAGACTAATGCCCCTCGATAAATACACGAAAACTCTACTGTGGAACACATGTGGTTCCACAAGGTTGTTTTGGTGCTAGTCATACATTTCCATCAGTTAGCTGACTGTCTAGCTAACTAACTACCAAACTATAACTCTGTAAAAAGCTATAGTATAGCCTATGTGGAGTTAACAAGACTTCAAAATTGATAACTTAAAGACTTTGTATGTCATCAAATCGTGTAGTGCCTGCTCAGACGACTGTCCAACAGGCTTCATATTGGTGTCCAATGTCACAGAGGCAGACATGTGTAAATCGAGTGCAGCAAAGTTCTTTTTGAATGAACGGCATGATCAGCAGGCTTGTGAGATGACATACGGTGGCCCGGGTTGGATGGGAGGCCTGGTGTCCAGCTGCACCTTCCCTCAGCGAGGCATTCTTACAGCATCTTCTTACATAGCATATATGACCCGGGTTAGATGGGAGGCTTGGTGTCCAGCTGCACCTTCCCTCAGCGAGGCATTCTTACAGCATCTTCTTACATAGCATATTTCAATACCAGGGAATTCAAATTATTTCTGACAGTGAGCAGAAGCCCCACTGTGGTTCCATGGACCCGAATGAGTTCATCTTTGTGCATTTATTTGATTTCCTCTCTGGAGTAATGAAACATGATGGTTCCCAGTTCACCTAGTTGATGTACGCACTTCACAGCCTCAACACTGCGCTGCCATGGTCAAACAGAATGCACCCAGCTCACTGAGTGTAGCTGCAGCAGAGGCCAGATGAAAGCCACAGCCTGTCCAGAGTCATAGATTTCCTGTGTTTTGGGCATCTCCTTCAAATGGACTCTGAGCAGAGAGGTCTTTGCGCCCAGACAGATTAACTGAGAAGTCCTGCCTTCTGGCAAGAACCTTATCTGTAACATTATCTTCATCTATCTCTATCAGATTCACTGTGTTCAAACCACACAATCAACCCATTTTCAGAAGGTCTGACTAAAATTTACTTCAACAAGTTTACTTCAATTGATTATAAGTCAAATCATAATCAATTCATATCAAGTTAAATATATGATCACTGTAGTCAGTAGAGTATAGCAAATTATTCCTTTTATAACACTTAATTAATGGACCCTTTAAAGCATTCAAATGTTTCATCTTTCCAACTTAAACTGTATTTAATCGTTAGAATAATACTTCATTAAAACTGCCCACCCGCTACTGCTATTGTAAGCTGCCAGAGGTTTTTATCTTAATTGCCATGGGAGAAGAAACCTTAGATTTTGCTTACATAAAGAATTAGTTATTAGAAGGCTTAAATATAGTTTAATGCATGCATTGAGTAATATCTAAAGATACATATATGCCATTTAAAATTGATATTCTATAAAGTTTACCCAGCAATGAACTAGCATCCCTTCCATTGTGTATTCTTACTTTATAAGTTATGAGAGGGTTTATAAGAGAGTTTATTTTACAAGCTTCCAAATAAAAGGCATTGATAGAACAATGGAAACACCACATGAAACAAGCCTTTGACTTTGAATTGACTGAATCACAATTACAAATGCAGCCAAAAGCGTGAGTCATATTACAGTGAATTCCGATTAACAGTACGAGTCAGCTGTGCAAGAGGTCTGACATTCAGTGCTTTGATATCCCACTGTTCAAAAGAAACATGAAGCAGTCAAATTCCAAAGTGGCCAAACAGGTGGTGGCTAAATTGTAGGTGTACTGATCACAGGCACTGCAAAAATATGTCACGAGGGACAGTTTCAAAATTCATGGTAGCATAAACCAAATGCAGGCAAAAAAAGACCAGAGGTTGCTAGCTGAAGATTGCCAATGATCTCTGATACGGGCAACCATCTCATGGGAGTCATAGGTCCACTGACTGCTCTGCATGGTCATACAATAGCCAAGGAATATGAGGTCATTTTACAGGACCAGGTGCTCTCTATGGTACTAACACTATTCCCTCATAATGTTCCCATAACTGAAATGAGACTGTCTCCATACATATCGCTAAACAAATCTGAGTGATTTCATAAAATGTAGGACGAAGCCAAAAGCCATCCATTGCCTCCCTAAACCAGTTCAATAGCCCACAATGCACATTTTAGGACTTTTATGACAACATTTGAATGATTAAAGTTGTTTTGAAGACAGAGGTTGACTATACACCTTATAAGGTCCCTGATATTAATACGTTGTGTTTCTGTCATTTTTTCCACCCCTTCTATATGAAAGTGAAGGACCAATGAAAAGAAGAAATGATCATCTTTTATTAAACATGAAATTGCCATTGGTTGAGGAGTTGCCATGGATTGCCATTGGTTGAAGAGTTCTTGTTGGAATGAAGGTTTCTTATATGGGAGCAGTGTGCAGCTTATATGGGAGCAGTGTGCAGCTTATATGGGAGCAGCGTGCAGCTTATATGGGGGAGCAGTCTGCAGCTTATATGGGAGCAGCATGCAGCTTATATGGGAGCAGTGTGCACCTTATATGGGAGCAGCATGCAGCTTATATGGGAGCAGTGTGCACCTTATATGGGGGAGCAGCCTGCAGCTTATATGGGAGCAGTGTGCAGCTTATATGGGAGCAGTGTGCAGCTTATATGGGGGAGCAGTCTGCAGCTTATATGGGAGCAGTGTGCACCTTACATGGGAGCAGCATGCAGCTTATATGGGAGCAGTGTGCACCTTATATGGGGGAGCAGCCTGCAGCTTATATAGGAGCAGTGTGCAGCTTATATGGGAGAAGGGCACTTCAAATTCCAGAATCAGCAGAATGATTTCATTGCTGAACCCTTGAGCAATGCTTGTAATCCCCCAATTACTCCAGGGACTGTCTGACTGTGTCCTCAATTGTACATTATTTTAGATAAATGTGTCTATTAAATAAGGTGATTGTAATATCAGTCCTGTCATATGAGTGCTCTGAATCTGCAGGTCAGCAAAGGATTTTCTTCTTGGTTTTGAAGACACATGGTTATAACAGATGTGTGTAATCTCTCACACAGCAAAACAAGTATACAACAGTCTTTCTTGTTATCTGTGCTAAATGTGTTGCGTTCCAACAAAATAAGACAGTATACATTTCTTTTTTAGAATTTTTTTGGAAGATGCTATGATTTCCAATTTTTTTACTACAAAGACTGGAAGACCAGGGATGCAATAAAACATGTGCACAGTAAACAAAGCCAATATGTGGTTACACACACCCATGAGGCATAAGCCGTACAGTCCATATGCCCAAATGTCTCCATCTCCCACACATTTCAAAGCTAGTTTTAAACCTTCAATTCCCTGGATTAAAGCTGCATTGTACATATATTAAACATTTTTAAACATATTTTTAGAAGTGCAATAAACATGATATAATAATGAAATAATATTAAATTAAAATATGAGTGATATTATTTATTATTTAGAGACCAGATTTAAAGACCCTGTTTCAGTTTTCTTCTACAGTTTAATGGTATTCTGCATGCTTGGTTTTCTTTATCATACTTTTTTATGTGTTATAATGTCTTTTCTATTTTCAAGTATTTATTGAAATTTTTTAATTATGAGAAAGCCACAAAGTGTGCTCAAACTTTTGACAGGTTACCTTATATATTAGCATCACTCGAGGCTCCTGGGGCAAAAATGTTAATAATATAAACCATACTGCAGTGCCTCTGGTAGCCCAGTTGTGCTGCTTTATCCTGTTGGTGATGAGTTTCTGGCTTCAGCATGAAAGACTCAAACATCAGTCATGGCAAGCAGCTGCCCCCTGCAGCATCAGCATAGTGTGCATGAATATAAAAACGATCACAATCAGCCATACTTGATTAATTTAGCAGTTTAGTAAATGGCCTGAATTGAGCCGACTTGGAAAAAATCGGGGTGGTTTGAGCAAACAAAATGAATTTCTTCCAATGCTGGGTTGTTCCCAGCCTTCCACACGCAGTCTCTGGGATAGGCTCTGGACCCCCCATGACTCTGAATAGCAGGGTCGGAGCCAGAACATTTTCAGTGGGGTGGCCTGGGTGGGACCACGTGTGATTTTGGGGTGGCACATAAATTTAAATATGAATATAAGGCATCTAAAAAACAAGGAATTGTGTAAGGCACCTAAAATACAGTAACTCTACATTAAATTAATATATTTCAGGCAGTGGTGGAATTCTGAAATACACATTTGATATATCAATTTATATGTACATATATCAATGTACACATTCTGCATCATTAATTAGACATTGCCTCACGCGCAATTCCGTGAAATTTCCAGCGCATAAGCTATAACAATATATGCAATATATAAGATGTTTTAGCGGACATTAACGCACTACGCTACTGGCAAAATACCTAGGAGCGACTGGCAACGTTTGGAGTCACGCTTGACTTGCAGAGCCGCTGACGTCACCCGACGGGAGCAGATGATTTACGCATGCGCCTCGGACTTCCCTGGAATTTTTTTTTTATGGACAGCGTGCGCCTACCTGGCGCGCGGTAGGAAACTGCGGCCCCCGAGCGCCGCTCCGGACCGGCGCGCCGCCATCTTGGCTCCATCGACTCCATTGTCCGACGCTAAAATTCGGCCATTTCGGCGCATGCGACCCACCCTCAGTGGCGCTGATCGAGCCAGTTTCATAACCTTGGGAGGGAGGAGTCTGGCGTGTTTGAGAGCCGGGGCAGCGATGTGACGGAGAAAAGGGAGGAAAACTAGAGCGACTGCGAGCCGAAGAGGAGATCGTTACGGTGGCCGACCCCCCTCCCCACCCCGAGCGTAGTACCTGGATGTACGTGGGAGCGGGGAGATGGGCGCCGCTTAAACAGCGCTAAGGAACGCGTGATCTGCGGCACTTTGCGGCGTCTAGCGCTTAGCGCACCGAAGCCGGGGCCGCTCGCTGCTCCCGGTCCGCGGATCGCCAGCCCAGCCGAGGCGCGGGGGATGCGGTCCGCCCGGTGATCACCCCCACCCCCCTGTAATCGCCGATAGCTCGCGGTCCCGCGGTCGGAGGGATTGCCGGCGGAGAGACGTCCCAGAAGCGGGGCGCCCGTTCGTCATTCGCCAAGCCCCAGGTCGCCGCCTTCGACGGGAGGGTTCCGCGGCCGGGACCGGGAAGGTGGGGCCGCCGCGAGCAGGAGGAGGAGGAGGGGAACCTGGCGGAATCGGCACCTGGCGACGTGCGGGGGGAGCCGAGAGGAGCCTTCTGGGAGCTGCCGCTCGCTCGCGGCGCCGCGTGACGCCCTCCGACGGGACCGCCCGCCGCCCGCTCCGAGACCCCGCAGTCTTTCCGCGGATAACCCGCCGCCCCGTCTCGGAGGACCATGGCCGACGACGACGTCCTCTTCGAAGATGTGTACGAGCTGTGCGAGGTGATCGGCAAGTAAGTGGCGGCGATGCGGGCGGAGCGGGGCGGAGGGAGGCCGGGCAGTCCGGCGTCCTTCCCGCACGTTTCGCGCGGGGCTACGTGACAGTTACGGCCGGGATGTGCCGGCGCCTTCGGGGAGCAGCGTGCGGGGGCCGCGGAGGGGAACCGCTCCCGCCAGCCCTTTTGTTAGCGCCCCCCCCCTTTTAAGCGAGAATGAGGCGGCGGAGCGTCTGGCAGCGGGCGGGTGTCTCCCCGCCGCCGACGTGGGCGGACCCGTCCCCGGGAAGCCGGTAACTTACGGCCCGAGAAGCGGCACCGACGGGCGCGACCCCCCCGCCATCCTGCCTTTCAGTCCCAGTGAGTTACGGCTGCTGGCGAGCGGGGAGCCGCCTGCAGTGGCTGGGGAATGCGGTCACGCTTTATCCTGTCGCTGTATGTGCCCCCCCCCCCCGGAACCCGCACTGTGTTCCTGATGGACGCTGTGCCCCCGGTATGCGTGGTGCTGTGCTGGGCATGAGGAAGCGGGCAATCCGAGGGTAGCCTGCATATGGAGGTTATGCTTGGATGCGCCCTGTTTGTGGCCAGGACTGAGCTGTCCTGGTGTTTGGGCGCTGGGAAGCCACCCTGGCACTCCGGGGCCCTGGTTACCGGGGCTTCCGGGGTTACCGGGGTTACCTGGGCTACCTGAGCTATCTGGGCCGGGGTTACCTGGGCTACCTGGGCCGGGGCTGCTGGGGTTACCAGGGTTACCTGGGCTACCTGGGCTGGGGCTGCCAGGGTTACCTGGGCTGGGGCTGCCGGGGTTACCGGGGCTGGGGTTACCCCTTTGGCCCACTGGGTCGCCTTTGCGGGGGTGATGGTTCTGCATGTGCAAGACACACAGATTCTTCCAGCCTCTAGTAGACTTTGATCTCCATATTAAGGGCTTTAATTTGGCACAGAAGCTTCAGACGCCTTAGCCTGCAGCCTGGCTGCTTACATTCATGAATAAATCAGGTTTTGCTCTCCTTGCACTTTTGGAAAGGTTGGGTAAGTGGCATCCCAGTTGATTATATGGGATTATATAGGCTGACAGGTGTTGTATTACCTTTTTTTTTGCCTTATGCGAGTTTGGCATTCAGGGTGTTTTGGTTGTCCTAGAATGTGTGTGAATGTTTAATGAGTTGGAGCTTGCTTTGCCTCAATTTGCAATGCAACATAATTTCTGAAGGTGTTCCATAAAATAGTATAGGCCCTTTTCTGATCCTGAAAAGTCGTTCCTTACCTGGAAATATGTGGATGGGTGGGTTTAATGGCCCTGTGTTTGGGTCTGTAATGCTCACCTGAACTGTTGTTTTTTTTAATGCGTGTTCTGCGTATATCCAGATGGAGTAGCAGCTCCACGCCAGCATGGGTGTCTCTCACCTCCAGGATAGGAGGATTGAATCCCACCTCTTACTGTGTTTGCCTGCCCTCCTTGCATTGTGTGGGATTTTTCTCTAAATTGTCCCCAGTGTGTGTGTATCTCCCCTGTGATGGTCCCCAGGATGTGCCCCATATCTGTACTCCCTGGGACAGTCTGAAGCCCCCCTCCTCCTCCCCCATACAAACAACATTTACAAGATGGATATGTTGAACCCTAAGCTGACTGTAGTATAGGTGGAATAAATTCAGTGGCAGTGAGCTAGAAAATAGTGATAATTCTCTGAAACGGTTTGTTGTTTTTGCCTGTGTGCTTTGACAGTTTGTTCTTTTTTGATTAATGGGATGGAGTATCTCTTGAAGCAGTGAGGAATGCAGGCTGTGCCGTTGGTGGCCCCCCTCTGCCCTGGATTCACTTTAATTTTTGGGGTGCTGTCCTCTTTTGAATTTCTGTTGCTGCATTGTTTTGGCTTTTGGGCAGTGTTCCCTTCTGCACCGATGCAATTTCCACACTAAATGCACCCCCGAGTTCCTGTGTACACGCTGCCTGGTGTGGCTGTAAGACTGACAACCTTGTAGTTTAGTCTGCAGCTTGTCCCATCTCTGAGTTTTCCTTTGGTAGCTTGGTCCCTCAAAAAGAGTTTGTCTGTACTGGAAAGCTATATGAGCTGGAGGGAGTTTTCTGTTTTGTGTTAATAGACTTTCTTTTGCGTGTAGTTAAGTGTGCTGATGTGAACCGCAACAACTGAACACTTGCTTTTAAATACCACGGTTTAGAAAATTTAGAATGTGAGCGAGATGTCTATTTGCATGCTATTGCTATACATCCCAAGAGGAAATGTGTTTTAATGTGGTGAAACTATTATAAAACCTTGACATGGCTGCTGTGTGTGATTTCTCGGTCCTATTGGTTAACTGCATGTGGTGTCACTGATGATTGCAAATAGTCATTGAACAGTTATGGCTGTTTGATGCAAGACTGCTGGACTGTTATGGATTTTTCTTCTGACAATAAGACTGATGCTTAGTGTGTTTTTTTTTCTTCAAGATGATTCCCATCATGAATCAGTAGTAATCATTTTTGCTGACTTTGTGACCTTTTTGTCTTTCGTTTGTTGTGATTGAGTGATGATGCTTTATAACAAATCACAAAATGAGTGCTTTCATAAGACATTTAGTATTCGTTAAGACTTAATATAAAGAATTATTTTTGCCTGCTTTTTATTTTAAAGCAGCAGACAAGGTAAATGCTAAAATCCTCTGTCCTTGGCATAATTTCTAAAAGGAAAACATTCACTCAATTCTGGTAAATAAATAAGCTAAATCTAGGCAGGGTTTTTTGAAAGTGTGAATCCAGGTGGCTGGGTAACGGCACTGTAAATTGTCTCATTGAAATTTATGAAAGTTTTGAATAATCAGTGCCAGGCTTAGATTAGCCCACATTGGTAATGATTTCCATGCTGGTTTGAGTGCGTGAGAAAATGACAGAGATACTTTGATATTACGCCCTGATATTCACGGCTGAAACATTTTTAGTTTATCTGCCTTTTCATTGCATGATTGCCTTGCGAACATATTTAGAAGCATTTATGGCATGTATGGTGTTGATAAGTGCCTTACTGTGTCTTGGGGGAAAAACTGCTAAATGGAAATGCTTAGTGGTATTTTATGTTGTACATTTTATATTGAAAGTCTGTGATTTAAATCTTTAAAAATGTCCCTTTGGATGTTAGACAGATACTGAATCAATTGATTATGATCTTCACTTTTGTAAACGTGCAGGCTGTGTCTTTAAATTTTAAATTTCTGTGCCGTAACCTGGTTGCAGTTATGTGCATTTAATAAATCTGTAATTGCTGGTGTGTTGTGCTTCAACGATGGGAGGAATCTTGTTTCGCTGTAACAGAATGGCTTTTGAAAATGCTGAGCAGATGTTACTCATTAATGGATATCGTTAGTTTTATGTGAATGCTTTCAATGGGATCCTGATATTGATTTAATGTGAAGTGTGAATGGGGGCCGTTCATCAATGGGAATGTCGTATGGAAGCTGGTAATGAAGTGGGGTCAGACTTTTGCTGCTTGGTGCCGGTAGCTTTGCTGATGTCCATAGCATATGTTATGATTTTGAGGTGGCAGACTTGTTGCTCTGAGGGGTGGCTGTAGGAGGTGCCTGGCCAGGTTCCCCTGGGTGCGGCTGTTCGGTTGGAGCCCATTCAGATGTTGTGAGCTGTGGTCCAGAAGTACACCTGAAGAACAGCCTGCTGAGGCCGTGGTGCATCTCTGAGCATCAGTAAAGAATAACAACAAGAAATGTGAGCCAGCGCTAAGCTAAGAATGTGATTTAAGTTTTATTGGTACCATCCTCTGGTTGAGAGATTTTTTCTGTAACTATGATAATAGATTTCTAGTTTCTAAAGTGAAGTGATGAATGGTCATTGTTGACACTCCACAATGAAACATGTCCTCTGCATTTAACCCGTATGTTATATTGCAACATATCAGTGGCCATCAAATTCAGTGCCCGGGGTGTAGTGCTTGTTGACAGTACCTTGCTGGCCGGGGAATCAAACCAGCAACCTTTCGATCATTAGTGCGCTCCCCTAACCATTAGGCCACCACGGCCCTTTTTAAATTTAGAGATACATGTGCTGAAAGATATTTTTGCTTCTGCAGTATGGTGTGCTTTATGGCTTGCATTTAACAGCCTTCCATGTGTCTAGCTGAACATGTGGTACAGATCTTTAATGGTCTTCCATGCCGGGCTGCGTTTTATCCGGGGGACGCTGCTGCTTTGGTGGTGAAAGGCTGTGGCCAACCAAAACACGCTGAACGTCTTTTTTTTGTGTGCCTGTGTTAAAGCCATTTTAAGAATAATTAGCTTTTATGTTTGTGGGAACATGTGTCATGGAACAACTCATTCCAGATGAGAAGCTGTGAATGTTGCATGAAAATGTTGCTGGGTGTAGTTGAGTGATACAAAGGACTCTTTGTTACTGACTTAGGGAATGTTGCCCCCCCCAAACTCAAAATCGGATTTACAATTTCCTTTTATGGAAGCCTATACCTTTTTGCAAGGTTTCAAATTGTCCGCATTTGTAACTGTCATTTTGACAATTCATTTGATAAATCAGAAATGCCCTGTCCATCAAAATAGATTTGCCCTGCTTAAGTTGACGCCGGTGTGCATTCAGCACTGTGCCTGTGTGTTTGATTCTCACTGCCAGGCACTACAGAAGTTCTGATTTGAGGTATGAGGGGAAAAGTCTCAGCTGGGTTCTCTCAGTTGATTGTGTGCTTACTCTGTAGGCTTGTTGATGGGCTCTGATGCTTATCGCAGTATGGGATGCTGCTGTAGCCTTTTTCAATCATGATTTAAATTGTGGCCTGTGCTGTCTGGGGTAGGTTCCAGGCCCCCCTGTGATCTTGACCAGGATAAGCCATTAGAAGATGAATGAATAGATTTATCTTACTTTCTGTCCCAAAGGGAACTTGTAACATCATAATGATTTGTACTTCAGGAGGTAAAAATGGTCTTGAAGATGCATTATAAAAAAACTTTATTATGACTCTAAGCTTTGTTTGACTGCAACAGTTATCTTTTCACCTTTTGCTGATTGTGTCTATTGTTCCTCTCAGGTGAGTTGGTGTAGGACTCTTGGCAGCTATCTGCATTTACCCGATTCTTAGATGGGAAGGGAGGTTGTCTCAAGTTTCGGGTCATTCCGTGTTCTGAAGTTTAAAAAGAAAGGAGTTATTTATGTGTTTATTTCCCGCAAGCACAGGTACTCTTCCCTTCGAAGCACTTGTTGTTGAGTAATTTTTGGCTAGGGATACCGAAAGTTATAATATGGTAATTGTTTGTCTCTCCCAACAGCCAAAACATTTGGCATTATACACTTCTGAAGGGCAGGCTTTATATACAGATGCTGTGAAGATCAGTTGACATGTCAGATCTGCAGATAAAACTTTTTGTTTTCTCGGCTTTCCTTGACACTGTTTACAAAGCAGGCCGTATTTAGGTGGTTCTGAAACGCATTATTACATCATGTTGTGTTTTTTTTTTTTTTTTTTTTTTACTTTTTCCTCCCAGAAGCCTGAGGTGTTTTCTCTTGTGTCGGTTAACTTCTGCACAAGGGACCGTCTGCATAACATGATGTTACGCGACTGTGCCATATAATATACCCGCTCCAAAAAAAAATGCATCTCGTGTTTGCCGCTCTAACTGCCATGGAGACTCACTGCATTCTTTTGTTGTCATTCAAAGAGGAACAAAATCCTGAAATTGTTACAGAGCTAATTGGCCCCATAGCTCCTGCCACCTCGAGACCAGACATTCAGCGTCTGCCCTAATGCTTTGAGATTTCTCACCATGAAACAGAGATGACAAGAGAAGGGTAAAGCTATGAATTCACGCAAGCTTGTGAATGGCTATGAACAATTCCCACGAGCTCTTCGTTATTCATCAGGACTCGCATTGGCTGTGGTTGGGCAAGTAATTGATGTAGGAGGAGCAGTTGTTAGCGTGCTAGCTCTCTACAGACCATTCTCCATGGATGTTCTATCCATAGTATCCATAGTTCTATCCATAGTAACTGATTGTCATGCCCTGGTCTGACCCTGATCCTGACTCTGCCCAGCCTATGACAATCAGTTATCATTCTTCAAGTGACCAAGACAGCAGATACAGATGGACAGCATCTCATCTTTGGCATGTCTACACTGTCTGTTAGTTCCTTAGGTGGTACTTATTTAGAATAACTTAACACTTTTCAAAGTTGAATCCTTGCTGAATGATTACTGTAGTCCCGGATCTCGTCTCAGGCTTTGAGTTTAGAGGTCGGCCGATATATCCGTCCCCAGGAGCCCAGCCAGAACTTTCATAAGAGTCCTGGGAGAGAAAGGTACGGTGTAAATTCTGGGGACGGTAGTACCAAACATCCTTAAATGTCCTCCTCAAGGTTTCCTGAAAATGTTCACTTAAGTATTTAAGTTTTTCTCCTTATCTTGGTCGTATACTTAAGGAATCCCTTAAAGTTACCTTAGCGGTTGCCTAAAAGACTTTAAGAACCAAAGTGAGGAGAATAACTTAAGACCCCTCTGACTGTACCTAGGGATGGGTGTCGTTAAGATTTTAACGGTACTACTACGCATTCCGGTGCTGCCTATGGGTCCGGTACTTTAACGGTATTGTTATCGGTACATTGTGAAGAATAAATCAAATTAACAACATAATTAACAGATTTA
>JAODKM010000034.1:15316991-15342094 GCA_026780845.1 Petrocephalus sullivani
CCTTAATTTACACGCAAAACACCTGTTGCACCTTTGGCAGCGCGCGCTGTCCGCATTGATTCTAGCGAAGCGCAGCCACACTCCCGATCTCGTACCTCTCCGCCATCGTCACTAGTTGCGGCTCGGCCGTCCCTGCCCGATCTGCGTGCGCATGCGCATATCTTACGGTACCGCAGATCTGTATAGCAATGCGTTGGGATCTCTGCCCTATTTTTGAATGCAGGAACAAACTTTTCATGCAATACCGTCGACACGGTAAGCTGACAGATACTCCTCTCGCATGGGAGTTATAAGATTACTAAAATCATTGTAATAAAATAAAAACGTACACAATTGTTTTTGTTAGTTTTAATTCTCTCTAGCAGCTTCTCAGTCCACAATGAGTTTGTGTGCATTTATCTAAATGTTTTACAATATCACATAAAATAAAAAGCTGCGTATCTGCCTGGCAGGCAGGCTGTATTTGTAATATATTTCAGTGTCTACTAATGGATATTAAGTATCGTGATTGTGTACGTCTGGTTTTATATCTTACTTAGATCTTATTTGTACGCATACTCTAGCCAATCGGGCAGGGTCCAGCGGACGCCACACAGCCATACGCAGAACAGAGCTTTGCGCATGCGCCCGCAGGTCAGGCAGCGACGAGTTTCCCCGTCCATCGCACACGAGAGAGCGCTCTAGGTTAACGTTTAAATCAATAACGGAGCTGATCAGATAAACAGAGAGATTTTGTTTGTATGAAAACATAAAATCAGATTTATTAATTTCTCCAATACCGTTAACGTCAGAGCTTATCGACACTCCGGTCTTTCAAAATTTAGCTCCGGGGCCCGTTTAGTACCGGGCTTCGCTACCCATCCCTAACTGTGCCTTAACCGCAACACGCCATTTATTGCCGTAAATGAATAAAATGAATGCATCCCGATAAGAGAATTCCTGTACTGGATACGATTAATCACGATCAATTGATCTAGCATTATCGAATTGACTGACAGTCATTTTATAATTTTATTTATACTCCCCCCTTATAATTCTTTATTTAATCTCGATAACACTGGTAAGTTTCACTGCCGGTACCTGCAAAAAGACAAAGACAGAAGCATGTTGGTTATTCGATTGAATTTTCTATGCAGAAATATGTAGATACATGCAGAAAAAAGACAAAATACATTTAATGTGATTGAGATACAAAAATAAATCCATCTGCTCAGGTTTTGTTCGCCTGCTTCTCTCGCCTTTCCCCGTACTTTCGCGTAACTTCCAAGTTGCCACCGATGGAAATCCGGCTTTTCTTATTTGTCAGATACAAAATGTTTAATTGCGTCATTGGCGGTATCATACTTAAGGGGAAAACTTAAGGTGTGCTGTGCTACCGGCCCCTTATCTTTCAAAGGCGTATATATTAAACTGGTTTGATATGAAATGTTGCTTTGAAAGAAAATGCGAATAGCCAACAGAACTGTCGGCAACTGGCATAATGATAGCGAGCCTTCATCCAGCTTTAGCTTACAGGTAATGTTAAAGATGGGTATTAAAACCCAAACAGATCAATGGCGCCCATTTAAAATAGGGCAGCAAAGGCGGGAGCAACTAAGAAAAATGTGCAAGGCAAGGTGAGCTTATTTAAAATCTACACTAAAATAAATAGTAAAAGAAAAAGCATCAACATTAATTGGTAGTGTTAATTGAAGGTGCTAAGTACTTATATGGTCTGTGATACGGGGACTCGCCGAAGTAGGTAGATGACCAGTGGAAATATTTCAAGGGTATTCAACATAGTCCCTGGGTGTAGTTTGTGTGCTGTGACATTTGTGTTGGACAGCCATGTTGTGTCAAAGCCCATTGATGATGACATGAGATGGAGAACAGGACGGCGTGGCTTTGTAGTGACATCCCCTGTGGATAACTGCAGATTAGAGTCTTTTCTTCTCCTTTGTGCAATATTAGCAAGGCCTGTGTTTAGGCGCTATTCACACCCAGCTGTTAAATCAGCATTTAAATAAATAGCATTTAGTTTGAATTGCCCTGTCTGTCTGCTCTGCTTGGTCGCATATACCAGCTATTAAACTAACCTACAACTTAGACATCCTGCACACAGAAACATGCAAATGCTTTCAGTATATACATACTTATGGACTGCATAAACCCAATTATGTAGTTGAGTTTACTGTTGTGGATTATAATTATGGAGTAACCACACTGGAACTAGAAAAAAATACTATATCAAGGGAAATGTATAAAATAAAATGACTGTTATGGAAATTTTCTACTTGATTTGTGATGAAATATATTGATTTCATTTGGGCAGCTGTGATGTGTATAAATGGGATTTTAATGTTATACTGTGTGGCTCTTGTTTTCTGATTTGGGTGTGGGACTTGACTTGATCTGTTTTATGGTTTATCTTTGTCGGTTGTAAACGAAGACTTCAGGGTTAGTCATCAGAAAAAGCTGCAACCTAATCTTTGCTCTACATTGCTGTAATGTGCCTCTTTCAAATATTTGCAGTACTCCGTTCCTCCTCAGATAAAGATCAGCTGTGTTTACTTGTGAGATTTCAGTGCCAAGATGTTACATTGCAGGCAGAGTATTAAAAAAAGTTTTGACTTCTATGTGACTTCTCCTTGCATGTGTTTTTATTATTATTCATTTAAGTTGTAATATTAAACGAAAGTCTCCTTGTGCTTTTTAAATTTAAATTTTAATCACAACAAATGCCTGGAAACCTGTTTTTGCACAAAAAAAAAGTAGCTAAAATTTGCCCCAAGTGTGTGTCTCTTTGTGGTTTAAGGACTCCACACCCAGCTGGCCTCATCCTTCAGGATACTGAGTGACGCCGTCGGCTCAGACCTGACCCTCACTTACTTGTGAAGCTTTAAATGCTGGCTTACACCCCCCCCCTTCCTGGATTGTGGGTGTCACAGCCTCTAGCCTTTTACTGAATGGTTAATTATGGCCCTTTTGGCCGCCTAGTGGGAACGTGTCCATGGGGCCTTCAATTCGCACTCATCATGGTCTATTTTAATAACATTTCCCCTTGTTCTCTAGGCTCGGTCTTGCCTTCCACACTCTGGAACCAGGGTGCCATTGGAGGGCATGGCTGCATGCCGCACAATGCTGTAAAATTGGAGGCGAAGTTGTGCTTTTATTTTGGGCCCCATCCTGTCAAACCTGCATAATGTACAATAACAGGAACAGCCCTCCCCCGATTCGGTGTCTGTTCCCATTGGCTTTGCTAGTTGTGTGTGTCAGTCCTTTGCGCATGCTTCCTGACCTGACCAGAATAGGTGGTTTGATGGATGGATGGACTTGTTTATACTTGCTTGTAAATTGAATCAGGTGTTGAGGGATAGCAGCAGGTGCTTTTCTGGTCTTGGCAGATATACGGTTTCCTATATTTCAGTGTTTCTCCACCTTGTAATGCTCCATTTGCTTATTTACCTGGTCATACTGACTGTCTTCCAGCCCCTGTGGGAGGTTCTGATACTGGAGGACAGTGCCTCAGCTTCTGTGGAATTTATTATTTTGAGAGGGGTAACACTGGCATCCCTTATTTAAATGCATATTTTCCTCTTGAAATCATTAGGCATAGAGTGTGTCTGAATGCAAAGAGGCTGTCCCAGCGTCGCTGTGCTGGGCGCCGGGTTTTTTGCCCCTAGGCTCATTCTGCATTTTCTGTCGGTGGGAGAATAAGCAGCATGTCGCTATATTGCGTATCTGTCTGACAGCCCCGACTCGCCATTTCTCACGTTTGATTTGCTGTGGAGTTTGGTCCCCATCCCCCTCCCTGGCCTGTAAACTGTGGTCTTGACTGGTGAACCAGAAGCGCATAGGGACCCCCGCTGCCCGATGTAAGCTGCCATTTGTACAGGCTTTCCTGTAATGTAATAGTAGCCCTATGGAGTTGGAGCCGCTAAAAGATGTAATTATATCCAGTTTAGGAGTCCCACATGTGCAGGGCCTCTAATGACCATATCAGTGTTACAGTCTAGAGGTGCTCTACTTAAAACCTTTCCTAGCGATGAGCTGGTCTCGGCCGCGGCCTGTCTGTGGTCCGGTTTGTTCGGGGGTGGTACTTTATATTACCTGTGAAATTCCCTTTGTGTCGTGACCTTGACAGTTGAGGGTGCTGCCAGTCGGACTCCCCAGGGACTCCTTCCAGACGTCGGCTTTTGTACAGGCCTGTGTGGGCGGGGACCTTTCTAGCGGATTGTGTCAGGGTGACTTCACTGGGGATTGTCAACACCCAGGCCTGGAGAGCTGTTGGGGCGTGTTTGACGT
The DNA here is from genome assembly GCA_026780845.1 of Petrocephalus sullivani. NCBI lineage: Eukaryota > Metazoa > Chordata > Actinopteri > Osteoglossiformes > Mormyridae > Petrocephalus > Petrocephalus sullivani. The sequence goes on from JAODKM010000034.1 coordinate 15,321,276, forward strand.
AATGGCCCTCAGGGAAGCTGGGGGTGCCTCGCAAGATGGAACCTGCTCTTTGTTTGGTTGGCTTTAATCCCAGAGCTCCGGTGTAACCAGTGTGTAACCCCTCACTCTGTGCGGGTCATCTGTATCACTGCGTAGCATGTGCTGCGCTGAGAGTGTAAGCTGCCTCCTTTGATTCAGGTCCTCCATTGGGTGGCTGGCCTGCATAGGGGCCTGACTCCTTTCTCAACCAATGACATTTATTACTTCCACTTGGAGCATATTGTTGCAAATGAACCCTGAGTCCATTGGCTGTAATTTAAGAGACAAATTGTGAGTTGATGAGTACTACAGTAATATGTTAGTAATTTATCAGAGGCTTATGGTCCTGGCAGACATGTGGAGGTAATGAAAGTATGTCCTCGCCACAAAATAAGACAGATGGAGGATATTGTTTCACCTTAATTAGAATTAGCATTTTCTTTTTATTTACACTTTTCAGCTGTTGGCGGTGGATGTGCCATGATCACCTCATACCCAAGTCTACCTGTGATAGCTTTGTGGGTGTAACTGTACCCATCATGCCACTGTGTGCTGTGGAGTGTGATTGGCCCTGGGTCGCCGGGTACTATGGAGTGTGATTGGCCCTGGGTCACCGGATACTGTGGAGGGTGATTGGCCCTGGGTTGCCAGGGTACTGTGGAGTGTGATTGGTGGTGCTTGGTGGTGCTGGTTGCTGGGTGGTGCTCTGGCTATGGGTCTGCACCCCGAAAAACGCACTTGCCTATGCTGGATCCGACTGCGTTACTGACATCCCAGCAGGGCTGCACAGTAGTGTTCTCATGATACCAGAATTATGACCTCAGTATGGGTAACACTTCTACCAGTGCTGCAACGATACCAGTATAGAAGAAACAATAAAGTATTGTTCATGGTAAATTATGCACCTATGTCACTGAATCATATCGCCAGAACACTTGAAATCAAAAACACTTTTAAAAACTAAGGATCATTTAAAGATTATGTATAGAAATTGCAAGATCGTAATCGCAAGATTGAAACCATAAGCAGAAAATACTTAAGGGCCGACTAACGTACACCTCTGAGCGCCCCTGACTCTAAGGCCTAGCCATCTTGCTGTTACAGCCGTGCTGCCTGCCAGATCTGGCTGCTTCATTTGCCAGCTTAAGGCTTTTTGCCAACAAAACAGGTGCCTATTTTTCTGTATGTTTATTGAGCAGATGAGTGGAAGAAAGCCTTTATAGGCTGTTATCTCATATTGCCTGTCTGCTATTTTTTATTATTCTTTTTTACAGTGGAGAGTAATGGTGATTTTGATTGCAGCAGTAATGTTTTACAGTTTCGGTGCTTGTGTATGTGTGTTTTTTTTAACCGTTGTTTGTAATGGTGTGATTAATACCGGCACAGAAATGTAAGGAAATGTGACACTGAACAGCTTTTCAGTACCGGCGCCCTATGCAGCACTGCGGACTGGACTTTGAATGCATCCAGCTGAGTGGGCTGTGATACAAATGGACGTAATCGCATTGGATTGTCATCTTTCGCAGTGGTGTCCCCCCATCCACCCCACCCCACCCCCCTCGTCATCCATATGCCCGCTTTCGCAGAGTGCTTCTTTGCACGCCTTCTGGTGCTCTCTCCCTCGCTCTCTCTCTCTCCCTCCCTCCCTGTAAAGCCACCTTGCTGCTTTGAGCTCAGGAGTTCTTCATCGTTTCTCAGATGCGTCTCATTCGGCTTTAAAAGGCTGCTTCGTTTTGTATTTGTTATATTATGTACATAAAGTGGTAGAATTACTGGAAATTTCACACTCCCGTACATGCATACCATTCTAGTTCAAGTTTTTTGCTTGGGCAGAAGTCTTTAAATAAAGAATTAAGTATATTTTCCGTTTTTAAATCTGGAACCAAAGCCTGGCTTCATGCAGCTTGCAGAAGGCAAAGACGGCACCCAGGGGAGTGGCCTGAAAGCTTGGTCCTATCGGAGGCCTCGTTGCTTTTGACAGCTCTCTACTCGCCCCCTTACATGCTGAAGGAGCGCTCTTGCTTCTGGCAGTGCGCCGTCAGCCCGGCTGGACCCCGCTGTGACCTCCTCGGTGTGGCATCAGTCAGGCCGCTGAGATGAAGCACAGCCGCTGTTCACATTCTGCTTCCTGAGATGGCTCTGCTGGAATGCGAGTCAAACCGCACATGTGGAAATGTCTTAAAATGTCACATTTGTTCAGGCTGGAATGTCTCCTAAATTACTGGGCAACTCTCTTGGGTTTGAGAGGTTGTACTGAACTTCTGTGTAGGTGTGACGTTGGCCAGACAGTATAGGAGGCAGAGCGAGGATACAGATCTGCTGGTGCTGGATGCTGCTCCTTCTCTATGTGATGAGGTTCTGTGGGGTCGATGCGCAGCACCAGAGCTTTGCAGCTGCCTCCTGCTTTCTGCATGCGACAGGAAGTCACCCTTTGTCCCCCCCGCCGTTTCTCCTCCTTGGACACAAAGGATGATTTGTCAGGCCTCTCAGGGTACCATGGACTACGACTGTCCTCACGGGGCGTACCACAGCACTTGTGTCTATGGAGCTCTTCATTAGACTGGCTGCACACTGAAGGGTCTCACACGCTGAAGGGTCTCTGCTCTGTAGGGGCTCTGTATGAATGCGGGTCTGGCTAGCAGCGCTACCCCCACCTTGGCTGAGGAGCAGCGGTAGACATAATGTTCTCCATAAATATGTAAACAAATAAACAAAGAGCAGCTGCTTGGGATTCCTTTCATAAATTCCTTTAACACCCGTATTCTAATAAGAGGCTCGTCCACCACTGTGGGGAAACCAGAGCCGGCCTGTCTCATTGTATGCCGATGTCCATAAGAGCCATTTGCATGCATGAGCTTGTGCGCTTTCATATGTATCATTCAATCTGAACTGGTGTCTCCTGGCATGCAAAATATGGTGGGCAGGAGCTGGTCGTGCAGCTGATGCGTCTGTGGCTGCCTTTGGGGAGTCCGCTAGTGAGTCAGATGGGTTAAATGCCTCCATAAACATATTGGTGTGCCTACCATGTTCACGTGGAAGCAAATCAATGGAGGAGAATGGCTTTAATGGTTTGGCAGTGGAATGTCATTTAATTTTATATGAATCTGAGGATCATGAAGATTACCGATGGGGGCGGGGTGAGGACTTGATAAATTAGGCGATTCAAAACGGTTCTCACCTGAGATATCAGTGAATTTGTCTAATTGAAACTCAAAGCATGCCTGTAAAATGAGGCTTTTCTTTCAAGTGCCTCTTCTGGTAGTATAGGTTTAATTTGCTCTTATAAGGATTGTAATCAAGTTGTTTGTGGATTTTGGACTAGAATAGGACCTGTGCGTTTTCAAACCGTGGGCAGAATTAAGAAAAGAAAACACTTGTGACAAGCTGACAGTGCCTGCCACCCCCCCGCAGGCATTGGACTTTTTTAGAGGAATGTTATTCTTTCTGGCATCTTAATTCTCCGGCACGGCGATTTGTAAGACGCCCAGCGTATGTCACTCAGTAAGAGCTACTGAGAGATTAACCCTCAGGGAATTACTTTGAATTCCAATTAATATGTCTATCAGTGATTCTGCAGTTTGCATTCAAATTGTTTCTCGTCACTTTTCCCCTGTTGTACCGATGTTAGGGGGCCAAACGAGGCTATGAGGTTATAATGAAAATCGTGAAAATTGGGGGCATGGTCACTGATCTAGCCTAGTCAAGACATGTTGTACTGCCATTTCATCTAATAGCTCAGCGTGCTAATGTGTCCTGCATCGCGTTTCTCTTTGACTGAACCACGTGATAACGGAGTGTAACCCTTCTTGTGATGTAATGTCAGAAATGTAGGTTTTTGCCCTGGTGATTTCTGGATTGGCCTAAGACTGAAATCTTCACATATGAACCCACATTGCTGCAGTTTGCCAGTTTTATGGTAATGATGAAATAGACCTTCAAGTTTACGTTGCTCCTTGACAGTGGTGGTTGTGGTCTGGTAAGCAGGTCAGTCTTTGATTAATGTGATCTCCAGCTTCCCACTTTTATAGTTGGTTTGAATCCCTCTATGAGCTTGATATCGTATGTTGTGTCATGCTGGCACCTTGCTGCCTTTCACCACTTGGTGTACTTTATCCACAGTGTTTTTTCATGGTATCTAACTAACTGGTGAGTAAAATCAGTTTCTCATACGCAGCATAAGTCATGTGGAAATCACTCTGGCCATTTGAGGGTTCTGTGCGTACCTTGGGACACCCCCTGCACAGATGTCCACTGATGGAGCATTAATAAGCTTCATTAAGGCAGTTATAGTAGGTGAGAAATAAACCTGAATTGTTCTAGTTTTGAAGAACCGCTAAATGCTTTTCAGTGAGGCTTGTGGGTTGAGTCACCTTTTAACAGAGGTGTTTTGTGGAAATGAAATTGCTAAAAGAGATGTGTTTGTCTCATTTAATTGCACAATGGGCTAATTAGCAGCTATTGCATTCTTTTTCCTACAGTTTAAATTGTTTAGCGGGTCCTAGGATGGTTACCATAATAGTTCTTTATCAGTCATGGTAAGTCTGGTTCTGACCTAGGGAAGCTCTAGTTGTGTTGGTTAAGCTGTCAGGCGATATCAATGTCCCTTTGCTCTGTTATTGGTGATGTGATTCAGAGTGGCTGAGAAACTCTGCGTTTCTAATTGATTGGCTTTATTCTCGAATATGTAATCTTGAAGTGAAACATGGCTACTGTTGGTACTTCGACATTCCATGCCGGTGCCTCATTAAAGTATGAATAGTTTTGGGTGGTTAGCGTGGTCCTTTGGAAAGGAGAGAACTGCTGTGTGTGGCTCAGTGTGATCCTGCCAGCCTCATGCTAGGGCCAGTGTGGTAGGTCTTCAGCCCTCGTCGGGCATCACCAAGCAGGAATTTAGCATGTGTTATCTCTTAAATTCCAACTTTGACATTCAAAGTGAAAGCCAGTATAAAGTGGCCTGTTCAGACAAGGAACTGGGTTCATGGATTCCTCAGGTTATATGTGGCAAGTCTTTGTTCAGTAGGAAGGTGAGGTGTATACTCTGATGAACTGGACACTGGTTTCGTATGCATGAGAGTTGTTGTAATCTCTGTGTCCTGGGATAGCTGATTTCTATGACATGGTGACTGGGTGCATGACCGCAAACTGCTTGGGTGCATGAGCACGCATTTGTTTTCCCATGAACAGCCTTTGCATCCTAACGCTAGTCCTAAATGATGCGTGACAGTGGGTATGTGTAAATAAAGGATGCATTTTCCCAGGCTGCAGTAGAAGTTCTGCAGGTGGATGTCTGGCCTGTTCTGTGTTCTGTGTGGTGTTCCGTTGTCGCCCTTGGTTCTGCCTCCCATGTTCTGTGTTGCCACACCCTTCACAGTTTGTGCCTGGAAGAGGAACAACTGGACTTTCTGGCTTTTTTGTGACTTATTTTCAGAGGAGCTGTGGAAACGTCTCGGTCATGAACACTTCGATATAATGACAGAATGAAATCCCATCCGCTGTCTCGTTCTTTATAATTTAAATATGAGTTACAAATTTAATCCAAAGAATCCAAATATTTTTCCAGAGATGTTTTTTGGCATTTTTTTAAGCTCTTTTCTGCTTTAAGCTACTTGATGACTTCATTATGCTTCATATTGTGACATCTCCACAACTGGCGTAAAAGGTGCTGAGGTTATAAACGGTCATTGTAAAGCCTTGTCGGTAACTGAAAGATTGACCATATTCTCCTAAAAATATTCTAGTCAATTCCGGCCCCTTTCAACGCCCTCTTCATCTATGGACGGGCACCAAAAGCCGGTATTAAACAGGCCCAGAGGCTAAACCTATTAAATACCGTGGTGTCAATAAGTTCCAACATTATCAATTTCGGTAGTGAAGAAATTAAGAGAATACATTTCGTGTTTATTGTAGCTACATAAAGGTTCTCTGGCACATTTAATCTCGGCAGCCCTGTTTCTGATTGCGTTTCCGCCATTGTTAATCCAGGAGAGCGAGATCTCTCCCGGCGCCCGCGTGTAAGGGGCGGGGCATGGAGCGGCGCTCTCGCTCTCTCTCACACTGTCTGACGCACAGCGACGCGCAGCACACACACAGACTCTGCTTTTAGTGACGATGGCAGAGAGCTCAGCGTTCAAAGGTGTGATGGCATTTGGCTGGGGTCGATGCTGGCAGTGCTCGTCGCTGCAAGGGCAGCAAGTCTTTTGCATGTAGGGGCGGAAACACAAGCCGTCTGTCGAAACACCTAGTGAAAGTCCATCACATGCAAACGGAGAAATTCGCAGTTTCTGGCTGCCTAGCTCGTAGTTTATCTGCTGTTGCCCCGGGTATGTTATGTGCGCTTAGCGGCCTGGAGCCCACACACAGAGTTAACTACATTATACCAATATGGATTAATGATTAAAAGTGACCATTAGCCAGCTGAATATGGGTGCGTTCATGAATGCAATCTGAAATGGTCAGAGCATCATGTAATTTGGAAATTCAGTTTCAGGTCACAGATTTAGTGATTTGGACAAACTAAGGTTACCACACAGTAAAACTACTGTCAAGGCATTCAGCTTTTCATTTAAAAATGAACATTGTTTTTTGCATTTGTTTTACATTTCCATCACCATAAAATCAGTCTATAACTGTGAATTGTTTAAAACAGTGCTGTTCCTTTTGCTGTAAAACTTTATTTTGCATTTTAATAATCACATTATGATCTGTAATAGTCACTTGTATAAAGCAATATTGTTGCAGTTTGCAACTCAGGAATATTAATTCAGATACAGTACGTATGAGAAAATGAAAGTGTTAATTCTGTTCTTGATCTTCTTCTTTCTCTCTTAAATAAAGTACCGATAATAGTACAGTTAACGTTCCAGAATCGATGAGCAGTATTGGCCGGAGTGGTAGGACCAGTGCTGGACTTCATAGCTGATTTGTCTCTATGTGTCCAGCTCCAAGCCTATGTTGTTTCTGTCACCTCCTTGTGAAAAAGAAGTACAATCTGATGTATTTGTAATGTAGTTATATGTGATGTGAAGTTTTTTTCCTACAATTCAGTTGCTGTCACTATTGGTGTTTATGTCTAGCTAAAGTAGTGGACAGTGTGTTCCCTTGCTGGAATGTAGCCATGGTGAAAACTGGCGGTAATGCATAATGATCATGAGTAGTATGAGGAATGATGCCCCACCCATCCAATCCAGCAGATTGCTTTGCGTCTGCATGGACGGACTTGACTCGCCCTGCTCTGCGGCTGGAGTCCCGTGACCTCGTGCACTTCACAGCATGAGAATAAATGGCCACTGTAAAGCGATTACGCTTGGGAGCTCATACCCTTAGCATACTTAGCTAATTACCCCCACCCCCTAGCTCAGGCAGTGCTCACCCAATCACATCTACTGACGTGCTGATGTGGAACTTAAAGGGAAAGACCCATTTTGGAAAACCTATGACTTGCAGTTAGTGGTGCAAGCGACCGACATGGAAATTCGGACCGGTACCAATAACCGATTATTTATATTTGTCTGTCGCTGGCACCCATAGTGGCAGTGAAACTTTCAGAGCTCGCTGGAGTCTGTTAGCGGAATGACGTTACATCACTTTTTTTATTTGGCGATTGATTGGTCTACGGGACTGATTTTTCAATGAATTATAATCATACAATGTGCTGTATAAGAATCGTCTCGTCCGTCGGATACTTTGAGACATTATGTGGCAGGTTGAGAGGCTGGAAAAACAGGTGCTATGATAAAGAAGGTTTAAGCTTGCGCTTAGCAGTTCTTGCATATGGAAGTTGTTAAAAACCAGGGGCATGCATCACAAAGCTGGATTTCTTGCTTAGAAGGACAACTTGTTGGATTTAAGGTAGTCTGATCTAAATGTAAGTGAAAAAAGATCCATTTAAACTGAGTTACCTTAAATCCGACAAGCTATCTGGCTAAGCAAAAAATCATGCTTCGGGATGCGGGCCCCAGGAGTGTGCCCTTTTTGTTCTAAAAAGTTTTTTTTCCTCCCTTTTCAGTAGTGGTGCACTGATGTGGAAATTCATAGTTTGCCCAGAACCAAGCAGCCCTAACGGGAGATGCACAGTTTTGATGGACATTCCTGACATCCTGTGGAGTTGAGTCAAATAGACAAGTTAATAACATTTTTTCATTGCGCAGTTAGATGTCAAAAAGTGATGTTATGCTAGCAATATTAGCACAGCATAGAAAAGTGTAGGGTGTGAAAGCAAGCGAGTGTGTACATAATGTTTGTGAGCCTTGCGTTGTTCATTTCTCTTCAAATTAATAGCGCATGCTGCATGGAGTATTTGTTTGTGTCTATGCATGTTTGTTATATCATTTTTTTTAACTATATGGCAATACCAATATGTTAACCAATATATCGTGCATCTCTACTTGCAGTGCCTGTTAGTTCCAGGCGACGCTGTGACTCTTTTTTAAAAGCTGTGCACATTCACATAAAGTGAAAGTTGCAGTGTTGCTGTGTGTTAAGAGCTCCAGCGTAGCTCCAGTGCACAAAAGTGATGTTTCAGGGCTGAGCATGCAGGCCTGTGATCCCGCTGAGAGCCAAGGGCAGTAGCACTGCTTATGTTTCATTAATTATCAAACCAAAATCAGTAGCATCCTGCATCAGCTGAGAAGTTTGTCTCACAGCATCACTGAGATGGCACAGTGGTGTGTAAAATGTGCAACACGCAGAGTCGTGGTGCCTGCGAGAACATATTTCAAAAGGGATTTTTTGAAGAGGGTTTGATTCATTCTAATAAATATCACAGCATTGTGGTACGCTGACGATAACCTTAGGGACTGAACCTGAGGAGCGGCCCTAGGTTCCGATGTGTGGCCGCTCCCGTCGCTCCTGTAAGTGTCTCCATGAGCCCTCCCTTCTGCGGTCTGGGTCTGCTTTATTAGGTTATTTGCTTTCTCAGCACTGTAAACTTGCGTGAGCCGCCCCGGCTCTGGCTAAGGGAGTAAGTGTAAGACTGTAACTGTGAAACCCCCTCATCTTTGAATAGGCGAAAGGGAACTAGTCACCTGTGAGATGATTTGAAACCCTGTATCAGAGGCCCCCAGTCTGCAGGCTGGGCGTGCCACAGGAGCAGTGATCAGTGCCCTTCTGCTGCGTCGTCTTATTTATTTAGGAATGTGCTCCTGGCAGATGGAACAAACTGCCTTTCATCCCTGAGTTTGGGTCCTATTTGCTTCGTAGCCAAATTTCAGACTATAAGCCTTTCTGCAGTAATTACCCGCGTGTTAAATTCCCATAGGTTAACCGTGATTAACGAGCTTTTAAATAGTTTTGTGCAGAGATGCACCTATTTGTATCGGCCGGCTACCATTATGGGGACCCATATCGCTATGTGCACCTGCGTAGCTAGAAAAATGTCTGCTGGGTGAAGTTTTTAATGTTTGTGAAAACGACAACGTGTGAAATGCGTTTGGCAAATATTGCTCTGCTGAAGTTTCAGGATCAGTCCTTTTCTCTTATAAATGTTACAAATTATACAAGATGTATACAGTTATAAAATGCAGTACTGTGGGACCGCTGTTATATGCTGGAGGTAGGACTGCACGACATCATGTCATGATGTACACGCGATTATAATTCACATGCACAGTAATCACCAGAGATTTAGATGACAGGCAAAACATTAAAACATTAATCGGGATGCCAGCTTTTCATTACTATACGCGCTCTTACTTACGCCCACAAGGGATAGCTCAGCAGCTCGGCAAACAACATCTTTTAGAAGAGGAGTTATTGCGGGTAAACATGGTCAAAAAATGATGTTGGTGTGGCAGTACTTCTTGTAGTTTAAAGTCCGACACGTTTATCAAACTCAAGGATATGACAAATTTATACGGATAACTAACTTTTGAGCCTCACGGTACCTCTCATATTAATATTTTAGGCATACTGCTAATCTGCTTATGAAATTAACGGTGTAAAAAGTCCATATCGTGCCAAAAAGCCATGGCCATTTAATCATGTGGTCTGGTGTAGCCCTCCTTAAATCAGAAACTAGTGTGAAACGTCCATAACGGTGACAATAGAGGTGAGACAGAGAGCTACTCTGTGCTTTTTACATTCTAGCAGTGTTTGATTCTGGACACACCCACCTGACTCTGTGATCTTATCTCAGTGATATCGCATAAATCATGCCTGTTTACAGCCAATTTGTTTTTTTGGCAAAATGTCCTGCATGGCAGGCAGAGACTTGTTTCCTGTTCCTTGGTGGGGCTTCGGGGGGGGGGGGCAGGGCAGGGCAGTGTTGGAGAATGAACCTTGGACCCCCCCTCACGGATGTTCTTACAGCCTTTATTCCTGGACCACGTTGCAGCCGATTCCTCCCCGCAGAGGAGACCATGTCCCTTTCATGTGGGCTGTTCTGTTTAATAAGGCCCGTCTCAGTGCTGGAAGCCCCCATCTTCTGTTCCTTCTGCATTTTCCTTGAGCGGCCCTCCAATTAACGTGATTCAGTATACGGCCCTGAGACCAAGTAGCAGAGACCCGGAGCGCTGGGGCGGCTAAGGGGGGTGCAGGCTTGAAGCGTGGCCCTACGTCTCCGGTGGGGGACACACCCATGTCTTCCTGTAATGGGTCATGGAACACGCTGAGCAGCCAAGGAGCCTTCCCACGGCCCCGGCGAAGAACAACCCTGCTGCCTCTTTGGATGTCAACAGCTTCCCATAGGACTCTCTACCCGCAATGACACATTTTTACCTTTGTTTTATCGTCGTTTTATTTTATTTTTTGCTTTTACAGCAGACTTGTGCCGTCATTGATTTATTACCGCGGAACATGAACCTTCTGGGGACGACCTGCCAGCGGAGCGGAGACGGTGTGACGAGGCACGGCGCCTTTCGCCATCATGAGTCACACTCCCCTCATTTACATCACAGGCAGGAGAGTGGCGTCTTTTTAATCAGGTGCCATCGTCTGGGGAGAAGTGCCCTTTGTGTGTTTATTTCACAAATATGCCAAACTTTTTATGTAGATGTGAATATTGAGTCGGTAGCCTCCTGTATCAGGGCTCGAGGTCTGAAAGTGATACTTCTGCTCCTGTAAAATGGCACTGAATTTGGCTCTTCCTTACTACTTTTTCCTTTAAAACACAGAGTGCCCTAATTTATCAAATGGATTATATATTTTTAAATCAACTATGTTTTTCATTACATTTTCCTCTTTATTCTTCTGTTGATTATTCAGTTTCAAGCTGGCGTTGAGAGGTAATTCCAGTACTGCAAGGAAATAAATTCTCCTCCGTCATTCTGCACTGATTGACTTCATTAGCCCAGCAAGCCAGCAATGTCAGTCCAGCTGGCTCACATCGAGATGGCGAATATTGGGCTAGCTAGCCAACATCAGCCCAGCCTGCTCAGCAGGACAGCTACCATGCGCCATATCGACAAAGTTACTTTTGCATGTTACCATTATGCTTGCAGCAGGCCGTACCTGTTATTTCTGCAGCCCAAACATCTGGAAAGGCAGCTTATACTGAGTGTTGCAAATGTAATCACTGTGGTATTACTGACACTTACTTTGTTGGTTTCATTACAAAACAACTCAACACAGATGTTTGATCATATTATTAAATAACTGCAGTCAGAATTATCAGATTATAATTCAGAAATTAATGCCAGCTGAATGCTTCATTTTACCTCTGAAAGGTGGTTTAATGTCTGTTCCCAGGATAGGGTACATCCTTATCGCATATCTTACAGTGTTTTGTACAGCAGTTTTGTACTCTGCTCACGGATTCCTTTTCATGGTTTTTATGAATGCGTTGTGTAATTCTTCCCTAAAGTATGATCGAAGCTTGTTGCTAGTTGCTGTAGGGTCTCATTAAGATGCTTGCGTTAACAGCAACATGGATCACTTTCCAAGGCCAAATGACGCATTTTAGATTCATTTGCTCTATGAGGGACCATCGCTGAAGGACCAAGTTCTGTTCATATCACTTCAGAATTTCTGTTAATTCCTCTCTTGAGCATATGGTATTCAAGGACTTTTCTCATGCAGTGCAAGCCACTGAATAAAACAGTACATTTTGGTGTTTTGTGCTGTCATACCACAGAGACCGTAAGAAAGACAAAGGATGCAATTAAATCTAAAATACATTCTGATTTTCCTCATCTATATCAATACCACATCAGTAATCCATATACTATCATTTTTTATCATCTCTCATGTTTTTCCTAAATTAACTAAAATCTACCAAACCAACCCTCCATCAGGCAGGCCGCATACTTTAGTAAGGATAGATTTTTTTGGTAAAATCTTAAACTATTTTATTTATTTGCCTGCCACACGTGTCTCTCAACCCTTTCCCTGCTCAGGACGACATCATCTCTTTCCAGGTTGAGATACTAATGACCAACAAATGGTACCTTCTCACGTTAGTGGCTTACAGCCTTTGTCATTTGCATTTGAATTGGTATAATATTCCAGAAAAACCTGCCGGTGGCCCTGGTGCACAGGGATCGCCTTACGCTCGTAAGTGGTTCTCCGTTACTTTCTCTCTTTCGGAATGTTTTGTTGATCTCTTACTAAGAGCTGTCTTTTGTTCCCTGCACACTGGCCTTAACTTCCCTGATTCCAGAGAGTAGCGAGGGTAGATTAAACCGGCTATGCAGGACTGCAGGTTGGATGCAGAGGCTTTGGGTCAGCTCAGCAGCCACACTACTGAGATGCACACTTCTGCTGTCAGCTGATGGGGTGTTTTTCTCCATGTCATCTTATAGGGTCAGATCATTTTGAACTTCCTGCCATGTGCTTTGGCATGGCGCTTGGAGGGCGTGTTTTTGGATTGACTGATAGGGAGTGCTTCTAAGGGCCATGACATCTGCCCCCATTTCTCCATTTTTGCGGTTGGGGTAAACGGGCACAGCTCAGCTGAGTGTGTCGGTGCAGCCTGCCCCAGACATACAGGAAATGTGGTGCCTCGCTTGCGCTCGCCCTAATATACGGTTACTGCTGTTGGAATGTGGAGTTATGCTTACAGCAGATTTTTATATATATATATATATATATACACACACACACACACACACACACACATACACATACACATACACATACACATACACACACACACACACACACACACACACACACACACACATAGTTATATTAATTTTATGATGTTCCTGTGCTCTAAATTCTTCCCTGATGCCGAGCTTGTCTGTGGTGGGGATATGGTGGCAGGGGAGACCTAGTTTTTTATGACTATAATAAACGTATGACTCTTTATGGAAAGCTCTGTGCTGTGGCTTTTGGTAACTTCCTGTCCTTGGGTGTGGGGGTGGGGGTGGGGGGGGGAGTGAGAGACTGAGCCACCCCAGCTCTGGCTGAGGAAACTTTGGGGAGCTCAGTGTGGTGTGACTGCGGACTCTTCTGCCATGTGGGGGTGGAGGGGAAGGTAATGGTGGGAGACTTGGGTATGCACAGGGTAAATCCGGAGGCCGTGTGTTGGGGACAGGGATGGGTATCATTAAGATTTGAATGATACTACTGCTCTTTCCGGTGCTGCTTATTGATCCATTACTTTAACGGTTTTGTAATCGGTAAGTTTTGAAGAGTAAATCAAATTAACAACATAATTAATAGATAATCACTCTTATTATTCAACAAATTTGCATTATTATGTAACAAATTTACATTAAATGTGAAATGCAAAATAAAATTTCACAAAAAATACAGCAATGTTTTAAACATTTCTGATAATGGAAATGTACAACAAACATTAATGATTTAAATGCAAAGCCTTTAATGCCTTTACATGCAAAAAACCTGTTGCACTTTTGACAACAAGCACCATCCGCATTGATTCCAGTGACGTGCAACCACACTTTTAATCGCTTACCTCTCCTCCATCATCACTAGTTGCAGCTGCCAGATCTGTGGTCCCTGCCCAATCTGTGTGTGCATGCATGTGCATGCGTTTTAAGGTACAGCAGATCAATGCGTTAACATCTGTCCTAATTGTGAACGCAGGAACGAACTTTTCATGCAATACCGTCAACACAGTAAGCTGACAAATACTCCTCTTGCATGGGAGTTGTAATATTACTAAAATCATTCTAATAAAAATAAAAACATACACAATCGTTTTTGTTAGTTAAAATTCTTTCTAACGACTTCTCAGTCCACAACGACTTTGTGTGCATTTATTTAAATGTTTTACAACATCTCAGAAAATAAAAAACTGTGTATCTGCCTGGCAGACAGGCTGTACTTATCATATATTTCAATGTCTACAAATGTATTTTAAGTATCATGTGATTGTGTACATCTGCTTTTATATCTTACAGTTAGGGCTGGGTGATATATCGGGTTTTCGCGATGTATCGATATTTTTTACCTACGAGATATAGGATGAGACAATATCGTTTATCGATATAGTCCATGTTCCTTTAAAATTGTACAACTTAGTAGTTTACAGAGTTGTATCTGGTCTTGGTCTCGAGCCCGTTTTGTCCTGATCTTGCCTTGGTCTTGGCCGTAAGTCTCAAAATATCACATAACCTATCTGAATCAACATGCAAATATACTTCTTTCCCCTCAGAATGTGTAAATTAATTTTCCTGCTTTGGCGTTTTGTAGCGGCGTACTACAATGTACTACATCTCCCAGCTGCCCCAGGGGTCTAACGCTATTGGGCAGCTTCAGATGGGTAAAAGCAGGAACACAGAGATACGGCAGTTACTGTCGGTAGAGTTAGCGAGGTGCATGACAGTAGGAAAATGGGGAAACCGCAGCAATATGGGCTTCGTCTGCTGGCATCCAATTTGGATAAAGGTTGAGCGTGTTTTCAGCAGTGGGGGTCTTATCTTGAGACCACACCGTGCCCGAATGGGAGCCAAAATGTTAACGGATTTAGTGTTGTTTAAGTGTATTTATGCCCTACATCATAATGCTTTTTAAAAATACATTGCTACTTATTTACATTACTTACATGTAGGCTGACAAGTTTTAAAAGCATTCAATAGATTTTTTTCTTAGATGCATATGTTGTACTTATTGTTATGTGTTATTGAGAAACTGAAAATGAGATTTTATACATGCAAAAACTATAATAATGAACCAAAATAACATAAATTTCATATAAATATGTGCATGATTGTGAAAATTTTTTTCAATAATAGTCTTTTGGAATTACATAGATGCGTATTTAGCCCCAGTATAGGGTGGACCAAAAGATCAAAATTCTGATTCTAAATTTTCAAGTCTTGGTCTTGTTCTGGTCTCGGGTGGGATAGGTCTTGGTCTTGACTTGGTCTTGGTTCAGATGAGTCTTGATCTCGAAACAGATGGTTATGAACACATCACTAGCAGTTTATTTTTGAGCCATTTTTTCATGTACTTCTGCAGCTATCTGTAAATAAAAGTGCCTGTGTGACATTGGGGACATTTGGCTCTGACTATTACTTTATGGGAAGAATTATCGAGATACACAATATATATATATTGCATATCGCGATTCATCAAAAAATATCGAGATATGATTTTTGGTCCATATCGCCCAGCCCTACTTACAATGTATTAAAATTTTAATTTGTGCGCATTTTCTCGCCGATCGGGTCGGGTCCAGCGGATGTCACACAGCCATACGCAGAGCGGAGCTTTGCGCATGCGCATGCAAGAGAGAGTGTGAGAGATTATGTTTATATACAAACAAAAAAATTTGATTTATTGATTTCTCCAGTACTGAAAGCAATACCATTAACGTCAGAGCTTATTGATACTCCGGTCTTTAAAAAGTTTGTTCCAGGGCCCGTTTAGTACCGGGTTTCGGTACCCATCCCTCGTTGGGGATTACATACCCTGGCTGTTTGAAACCCTGCAGCCTTACGTCCGGGAGCCGGGGGTGGTCTTTGTGCATGCATTGGAAGCCCCTGTTCAGCAAGCTTCCTGCTCTAGGGGTAAGTGTCATCTGTCACTGTGCCAGTTACCAGGAGCTGTCAGGCTGTTGATGGAGCTTGGCTATGAAGGCATTTCTGTGATGAAGACGAGAGTTCTTCTAACACTGGGCCACACTTCAAGTTTGGTCTTGAACAAGCTTTCTGCTCTCACAGTAAATGGCTGTTCCCCCTCACCAAACTGGAAGCTTTTCAGAAAAAGCGCGTCCTTGTGCTACAAAATGTGGGCATAGATCTTTGCGAATATCACCAGTGGGAATTGTTCTGAAAAACATAACTGGGCAGTTTGGTTGTCAAAAATGTGCTATAATGTTAACCTGCCTCCATCTACAGTAAATTTTCAGTGGCTACCATCAGAATGGTGTTTCCTCACAGGCGGACTGAGTTAAAATGTGATCCCTTGGGTGGGGGGGAGGGGCAGGGACAGATTGCGCCTGTACAAACAGACTCTGGTTCCCGGTCACGGTGCCTCTATGTTTGGAATAGTTTGGCACAAGCTGGCCGCAGTTACCCGTGTGCTGCGAGGTCGGGCTGCTTGCTGTCTGCTAGCCCTGTTGACCGTCAAATGCTGACTGAGAAATGCACATAGCAGTAGAACTGATAATACGTGACAAGATGGGATTTCCTCTTTGTGTCTAAATGAGTGATTATGGGCTGACTGTCATTGTGATGCTCAGATCTCAGTGACTGAGATTCAGCAGTCTCTCCTGGACCCTCAAAGAAAGGCCCCTTTTGGTCTTACTCAGGCCTTGTTTTAGAGAGTGGTACCTTTTTAGCCTGTATCCCTGGCAGCGTTATGAGCAGGTGAAACCGAGTTCTGTAATGGGGCTGTATGTTGACCATCTCTAGTTGTGCTTGTGTGTTTCAGCGCAAAGTCTCAGTCGATTAGAGCTGCTGTTTTGCAGTTCTGTCCCCAGATTTAAAGAGATTTCATAGAGTAATGGTTTGGCAGCATGATATTTTCTTATTGAAGTCAATATCAAAACGATTCACTTGTTGGAAGTGCTGCTCTATGGTAGGGCCAAAACCTTCATGGTTCGACACATTGTGGTGTGCAAAACAAAGCTTTTTATTTTTTGCAAACATATGTATACATTAGGGGTATAAATCGTTATCCCCCGGTGATTCAGTTTGATTATGATTATTGAGGGAACAATTCCATGGATTGGAAATTTGAACAAATAACCAACGATTTGGTTTATTTAATCCCCCTCAAACCAAACTTCTCCTGTTGTTGTATGTTGGCTATTATTATCTCCTGTATGCCAAAATGAAGTGGCCACTTGGCTGTGAGCTTTAGTCCTGAAGGAGGAAGTATGTTCTCTGGCTATGTTTTTGTTGTGGGACTATGTGTTATTGTAGATGTGATTCACCGATTTGTTAGGGTGGAAATAACCTAATCATATTCAATCTAAATTCACCAGTCATGCCTGCTGCTTTTTCAGCACCGGCAAGCTAATTAAATTCTCTTGTTTTTAATTCAGTCTCCATAATCACTGGAACCACTATGTGCTGGTATTGATCTAAGCTGTTGCCCCAGACTCTTCTGTTCTTGAGGGATGGTGGTACGGTGTAAGAGCCCTGGGAACTCTGAATGAGAGCACTCTCTGAATTGAACGAGCACAGACAGGTTGAATCTGGGTTGTGTTTGCAGTGTGACACATCGCCCTGTGCCCTGACTAACGAGTGAATCACCCATCTGCACGGTGCTGGCGAGCACCACCGGAGGATTGCTGCCGAAACCTTTAGCTCTGCATTTTCTGCCTGTGTTTGAAGGCATCGCTGCGGTTTTATGGAGTCTCACAGGGCCGGATTTTCCTTGATGGGTCAGCAGGGAACAGAAAGCTACCTTGTCGGTGTGACAGGAGCCGACTGCATGTTCCTCAATCCAGAGCATTTGAGCCGTGTAAAGCGTGCATTAGATCATGTCACACTTCATTCTGTTTGTCCTGTACTTGATGCTTGATGCTGATGGCTTTAGAACCAAACCCTTACTGTATAAGATGAAAGCACTGAGCTGTTTACTTTCAGCAGTTCCAGCAACACTCAGCTTCAGCTGTCTGCCCCACTGTCCTCAATTTTATTTCTAAAATGTTAAATGCTTCACATGTCTCAGCTCTTTAGTGTAGTTCTTAAATTAGACCAAGAGCTTTATCATGCCTTCTTCTGACAGTTGGTTGCAGGACTCTTTCTTGATGGATTACTGACATTCATGAGAAAATGAGGTGCACCAAAGACACCTTTAATCTGTAGATGGGGCAGCCATTCTTTTAGGCCTGTTTGTGGGATGCATTCTTGCTTTGTTATTCATTGTTACCCTTTGCTTTATCTTACATTGAAAATGGGATTTATGAGTAATGGACGTTGCTTATGGAAGCTGCTCTGGTATTTCTGGTTGTCAGAAACACAGATTACATGAGCGCATGGAGGGTAGCAGAGGATAACGACAGAGCTCGTCACAGAGTCTTAAATCCCGTGCACTGCCACTGTCTCTTTATGGCTGCAGCGGTACGCTTTGAGGGGGCTCCTACGATTCGCCCACTGCCCAATCAGTGCTGTGGCTGAGTGCAGAGAACAGCCATGCCTTTGGCGATGTGGGGAGTCTCCCAGCCATCTTTTCAGGAAGAAGAGGTGTCCAGATGATTCAGTGACTATAGCTGGCTCTTTGTGGGTGTGATACTGGTGCTTGGGGCTGGGATTAATACAACAGCTGTTTGTGGTTCACAAGGGCGCAGCCCGCCGTCAGAGGTGCCCTTCTCAAAAAGGGATTCTGACAGCACAGGCCCGAGGAGAGAGAGAAAAAAAAGGAGAGCGAGGGTAGAGGAGGAAGCGACGACGTCAGTGCGCAGATTGCGCCAGGCGGACTTGCGGACTGGCAGAGCTGGCACTGAGCTGCTGTGCATGCTGGGAAATATGTAAAGCCCCTGCAGGGAGGCCCCGCCTTTCTCCCTCTCCCCTTAATGTTGGGGACTTGCCTTTTGGTGAGTGGTCTGTACTGAGCGTGTCTTTGGTGAGTGGCCTGGGCTGCCTGATGCCCTGCTCTTTGCCTTGGAGGGCAGGAGCATGGGGCAGATGGCCGCCCCGATGCCCCCGCGGCTCCACCTCATGCTGCAGCTGAGTCTCTTCTGGCTTCCTGCAAGGGCAGAGCGCCATGCCTCTCCTTTCATGGCCGGCTATTCTCTCACTAAAGATGTTCTCAGTGTAATTGTGGGGTGATGCGCTCGATCTCTATGAAATCTGCCATAAACTGATTTCCATGTAAGTGCACTGAGGCACTTCTGCACTTTTTTTTTTTTTAATAAAATCTCGAGTACTTCCCGCAAATGTCCTGTCTATGGAGACATTTCTGTAAGATCCGCTGTGCTGACACTCATCCGCTTAGAGACTCCAGTAGTGCTCAATGGCCAATCCTTGTCAGGAATTCCTTCAGAAATAACCCTCGCGAATTGGGGTGAACAGTGCAGTCTGCCCATGGCTAGTCTAAAGCTTCAGTTTGAAAGGGTTAAATGTGGGGTTGGCTGGGCTTGGCTGTTTTGTAGTTTATATCTAGCTTTATTTCTTTCTTATTCTTCTAGTCCTCAATTTTCAATTTTTAATTCTTCTTCTTCTGTTTCTTCCTCAACAACACAGTCTGTCCTCCAAGAGACTGTGGATGAGTCCCGTGATTTTAGAGGAATGCTTGCCTTAAAGATATTCTGAAAGCAGCCACAGGTCATTGGTTCTGTGAAAGCCCGGTGTGGGCTGGGCTTTGGTCTGGCGAGACTGCAGGTTCTACATGGGCCATGTATAAACACCAGGCTCAGTGTTGCGGCTCTGAAGGCTTCCTGTTGTCTACCTCAAGATTTATGGGGCTCTGAGGCATTTCAGGGTGGCATGCATGCATGTATATGTTACTTATACATAGTTTATATGTCGTTATATGAATAATTCTTGCTTTTGAGAGCCATAGACACTTCCATGGCCTTGACCTCCCAGGCCTGTCGGAATCCCCCCTCTCCGCGCCCCGGTGTGCCCCCAGTGCCCCCGCTCTCAGCATTGGTGTAGCTCCAGCGGCCACCTTCCCGCCTGCAGACCGGCTTGCTGCCGCTAGCGCTCTGTGGGCAGCATCTCGTGTCCCCGGCCGACACCCCACCCCCCAACTCACACTAATGGGTCCCAGATGTCGGGCAACTCTCCGCTCTCTCTGTCCAGCTGGTCCGATTCCCGTCTGGGCTGGAGAGGAAGTGAGTGTGACTTCTCCGGGTAGTCGGCACTTCTGCATCAATATAACATGATGCCAGTTGTTCCTGGTTCAGACGGGCTGTTTGGGGAGCTCGCCGGGCTCCGTCACCTTCCTCGCTGCGGAAGGTGCATCCCTAAGCTGTTTACCCCAGCCTTTGGTAACCTGCACTGATAGCTGTGCTCCATCTCATCTGCACGGAATCTATTTCCTAGGCTGACACCGCTATGTCATCTAGACTGATAAGGAGGATCCTTGTCAGTCTCTGGATGCAGCCGGATCCCGTGGGCGAGGAGGTGGGGCACTGGGGAGTGTGGATCTCCCCGTTAAAGCGGGCTGGGGGTGTGGCCTCTGGGCTCTGGATGCAGCCGGATCCCGTGGGAGAAGAGGTGGGGCACATTGTTTTATGTGTAAAGCAACATCAGGCTTAACTTAACTCAAGCTTTCCTAACTTAAATGTAAAACAAAATATAACGCATGCATTAATATCAATTCATTAAATTTGAGATGTGTGTGTGTGTGTGTGTGTGTATACAGTCATGTGAAAAAATTAGGACACCCTTTGAAAGCATGTGGTTTTTTGTAACATTTTTAATAAATGGTTATTTCATCTCCGTTTCAACAATACAGAGAGATTAAAGTAATCCAACTAAACAAAGAAAACTGAAGAA
>JAODKM010000034.1:15350926-15366640 GCA_026780845.1 Petrocephalus sullivani
TGGGAAGGGGGGGAAACAAGGGGGGGGGGGGGGGCGGGAGGAAAGGGGGGGGAAGGGGGAGGGGGGTGGTGGGGGGGGGGGGGGGGGGGGGGGCGGGGGGGGGGGGGGGGGGGGGGGGGTCCGCGTTTCCAGGCAGACTCAGACTCGACACCGGCAGTGTGGCGCACGGTGGAGCAGTCAGTTCTTTATTTACACAGCCTACACCCTCCTGCTCTTCTGCTTCCACCTCACTTCCTCAGTGATACATTCTCCATCTGCTTTGTTACCCCCCCCCCCCCCCCCCCAATTAATGGGTTTAAACAGCTGTGTTTTTAAGAAGGTTATACTGCTAGTCCCTAAACATCATCTCGGCGCTGCCTGTCAATTGTGGCGTGAGCTCCAGCACAGAACTTCATATGCGACGGCAGACGGAAGCGTCCGGAGTCTGTGGTAAAGTACTAGCAGCTTAGTCTGAGGTAAAGTTCTTTGTATACGGACGCATGTATGTTCTGAAAATGGGGAATATCACAGAGAATCTGAGGTGTGACGAGGGCAGGGTTTCCACTGGGGTTTTGTGACCTTTTGGGTGAAATGGTGGTTAACACAACATGGGAGATATTGGAGGGCTTCTCTCTCTAGTTTGATTTTCCCTTGAGGGGGCCTAGTTTAAAAGTTTAAAGCCCCTAGTCTGAAGTGCCAGATATTCAACAAATAATACAGGGAGACTAAAGTGACCCACCCCTGAAACTTTGGATTTCTTTATTTCCACAGGAAATATGCTTCCCCTCATTTGCTGTAAAAGCTTTTGTGTCAGCGCATGACTTAAGTGTAGATGGGAAAACTTAAGAATATAATTTAACCTCCAGATTTTATTTAGTCGCTATTTGCAACGATTTATGAACAACGTGTTAAATTATGGGTTTAGTTTGAAGTGGCCTAACCTGAGACAATACGCTGTTTTGAACTGATAATTTCTCAGAGCTTAAGTGCTTGAAATATGCTGTATGAAATTAACACCAGTGCATGTAATTCCCTGCAATAGCAGCCAAAGGTGGGAAGGGAGGAAAATAACTCTTATTAAATAATTGAATTGGGGGTTTGTCTGCAGGGAGAGTTGCCCGTGTGCCGATTAAATGTTTTTCTAAACCTTAGAAAGCATGCTGCTCACGTCGCCCCAGGAGGCCGGAAGTTTATTTGCAAGCTTGTTGCACATGAAGCTTATTTTTTAAGACCAGGAATAGATGATGTTACCTTAAGAACCAGCACCACCCTCTAAATCTAATTGTAACTCAGGTCTGGCTTGTACTTGTGCTCCTTGGCGGTGACCGGCACAGACTGGTATTTGTCACAGAGACATTCGTTTGATGGTTAGACGACACAGGGCTGGCGCTGTGAGCTTCACAGTGATTATGTGAGCCTTGACCCACCCTCCTAAACCTGCACAAAGCTAAGCAGGCTGTTATACTGGATGGGAGGTGCTTTTAATGAAAGCCCACCAACTACCTGAGCCTTATGCTTTCTGCTTCCAAGTCTGTCTGACCCCAGCTGAATTTTCTGGCTTTATTTTATTTTTTTATAATTTTATTTTATTATTTTGTTTTTAGTTTGTGATACGCCCGACTACAATAATCAGCGAAGGTGTAATTATTAGTCCAATATCAATGAATTGAACTAGTTTGACTAACTTGTTAGCTATGCAGCTAGCTGTAAATTGGCTACAGCAAGCCTGCAGCTAAGAGTATAATTTAGCGCACTTTAACTTGCTATTTGCACCCTTGGCTGATCGAGTCATTTACTCTCTCGTTACCCTCCTTGCTCTATTTTTCATTAGCCAGCAAGAGTTGTTAAACACGATTGGTTCTTTAAACTTTCGCCAGACTACCCATTATTGTTCCCGTTATGTAACCTCCAACATGAAATTGTTTGTTTAGTCAATGTGGTGTAACTCAGTGATCTGGAAAAGTGTCTATTGGATTCCTCTATAAAACCTTTTCTACCCAAATTGTCATCGGCACAAAAAAGCAGTGAAATTCAGAAATCGTTAGGAGTGGTTCAGCCCTTCTGGATGTCAGGTAAAATAAATCATGTTTGAGATCAAGGTATATCTAATAAATCATTCTTATTCATTTCAGATGTCACGGTATTATCATGTGCAGTTAACATAACATAACCCAGTGCATTTAAATTAGCCTTATTCTCCCTTTCTGCAGCAACACAAACTCTTATAATCTAATCTAAGTCTTATACGTTATTGGGTGTCTGTGATTGCTCAGTGAAGCTATTGACATGTAATTTACCGCATTTACTGTACCATTAACACTAGTCAGTTAGTAGTTAATATCGATTTCAAGAGATGAATTCTGATGCTCTCCCTCTGCAAGCCTTACTTCTGTTAGACTTTACTAGTAGCTTGACGGCTACCGTTCTTCCGTAAGTCTTCCCAGACTGAGATAATGACCCCCATGACCTCCATCAGGGGGAGGGCTTCTCTGTGAGGAGGGGGGTGCTATTGTAGAGAGCATTTTGGACATAGGAACTCAGGGTTGGGGAATTGGGGCAGGGGGTGTGCTATATTAAACAACCGAAATGGCAGGCCACTTTTCTACAGCATGTTCCTCAGTAGGCCTGCCTTCCTGTACCTTAGAGCTACGTCAGCCTTCTAAAAATGTAGAAGGGGAGCTTAAAAGGGGCTGCAGGGAAGATTTCTCAATTACACATCATGGGAGGACAGTGGCTTGATGCATTGTGTGATTATTTTTTTTAATACTTAAGACTGGCATAGCAAATCGAGGTGACAGTTGTACATGTTTTTAAGCCTTCTGAGTTGTCACTTTAGAGACCATGAGATGTCACGCATGGGCATCAGTGTCTGCTGCCCCATTCCTGTCACAGATGTGCCCTGGCTGTCCCACGCTGCATGGGCGGGTAGCTGGCCCATACATTTCATCGATTTTATCCACAGCGATGCCAGCGGAAATAGTCTGGTAGCCAAGATGTTATCGATAATGAGGGCTGTTTGTCATAGCAGCTGGATGGAGAGAATTTGGCAGTCGGGTCCTGGATTCTTCCAGCTCTTGAGAGCGGGATCATTTAGCAGTCTTCTCGGAAGTTCTGTCTACTGGAATGCTTGAAGTTGGAGTTCTGAATAAGCTGGAGAACACCTGCTTTGTTGCGGCGTCTGATGTTGGCTTTGCTTAGCCGTTTTCCAGTTTTGCTGTCAGGGCTGGGGTGTGGACATCATGTCTGAACCTTCTTTCCATTTGCTGCTTGAAGTGCAGGGAGGTGTGGCGGTTAATGCAGCAGTCAGTCGTGAAGTTCGGCCATGCCAAGGAAGGGCCCCCGCCTGGCCGATTTGCATGTGGTTTACAAGAGATTTGCATCTTTCACGCGCTGGCTGCATCCTTGTCAAAGGCTGCACGAGTCTATGCCTGACAGGCTGTGTACTCTAGCGTTTCCGTTTTCGTCCGCTAGATGCATGTTTTCCATTTTAGGATTGAAAAGCTAGAAGTGGTGAGGACAAAAACATGATGTTTTAAACACCGGAAAAACACGTTTTGATTACAGACTGACTTAGAGGGTTTAGGCAGATCCTTGGCATCCAGCCTTGTATGAGGACTGTATATGTTTATGGAAGTGCAAAAGGCTTTCAAAGATGGAAATGAGTAATTCACTGCTGACTAGTTTTAGCATTTTTTCCAGTGTTTTGTGAGGCAAAGGAGTGTGTTTGAATTTGACCAGGAAGGCAGGCCTTTGTGCTCCCTTGTGACACTGACACAGTTTAGTACAGGAGCTGTCAATTTAACATAGCCATAGTAGAAAGCTTCTTGGTTTCCATGCAGACCTGACCTCCTGATTTAGGCTTTTGTTCTATTTTTGTTCCTTAATAGAAAGATTGCAACACTTGACCAATTTTAATGTACCACTGGAGTAATCCATCCTCTTTCCCCCACTGGCAGTCTATAGCACTGAGGCCTCCTAAATGTATAGAATGGACTTGAAATGATTGAACATTACTGCTTTGACCACTGTGTCCCCCGTGCCATTCTGGGATGTTCTGGACCTCTTGCCTTTTTACATACATTTTCTGTACCCGCACTGGGGTGAGTGCTAAAGGCAGCATCAGACATACTTGCCATCTTGAGGCGTTTTGTTCAGTGTATTGCAGCCTCAGGTATTTTCTCCTAGCATCCATTTCGCTATATATCCTGATTTTAAATTTCATTCAAGGCCCCCTTTTTGTGCAAACGTTTTATATTTTGTCTATATAAGCAGATTAATCTAGTCCCAGGGGAGTGCTTACATGAATTGCATATGTGTGTGCTCACACTTGTCAGCCAAACATCGTTGGATACATCAGCTTTGCTTAATTTCCACTGCACTAAGCTGACGCTGCTTTGACAGGTGAACGTAGCAGTGAAACAGTGCTTGACAGATGGGTGTTGAGTTTTCCTGGACCAAAGCTGTACATCTCCTTTGCTGTCTGAAGTGTGATTTACACTGAGATGGTATTTGCCCACCTTCACTTGTGGTCCACAGCAGAATCTGGACCGGCTGCATTTACTGCAGGGTGGATGCTGAACCGCGCCATCCATGATGACACAAAGTATTGCGCTGTTGGGGTAATTAGCCTCTGTGTTACCCTCCAGCTTTAAAACTATGGTTAGTTGACCTTGTGGGCTGTAATGTTGTTGCTGGAGCTGTAATGCTGGGAGGTCAGCTGACCGTGGCGTTGCTGGGGCTGTAATGCTGGGAGGTCAACTGACCGTGGCGTTGCTGGGGCTGTAATGCTGGGAGGTCTCCGAGGCAGAGAGATTGAATGGTGCCCTGGCTTGGGTCTGGTATGTGAGCTTCCTTACAGTGTGTGTATCTGCTGGAACCGTCTTTGTCAAAGTGCTGAGACTTTGCAGACTGTTTAGTACCTGGTTTATATATACGGCCTTAACTGTAATCTCATACTCTGGGTGTTGGGTTGACACCTTTCACACCAGAACATTGGATTACCAGTAACTCCTTGATGCTTTCTGTTTAGAGAGCTTACCAAAATAGATAATCGAGGGCAGTACCAAGAAACCACAACAAAAAAAACAAATGTCATTTGAAGCTAATGAGTGGCTAAGAGGGTATAGAACCTTCTTTTATAGAGGAATGTTGGCATAGCATCAAGGTCAGTCTACATGTAAACTTATTGCTTGACAGGTTCCGGATTGCAGGTTAAATATAGTCCATCTCTGTGATGTGGGATAGATTTTCCCCATAATCACTTGGGTTTTTCCAGACGGCAGACTATTTCTGTGCGTTTGTTTCTGTAAGTGCCACCTTATGGTGCTGTTGTGCGCGTGTCAGCGCCCCGTGAAACGGCAGCAGCGCATCTAGTCTCGCACCTCTGGGAATCCGCTGGGAATAACTTCTGGGAAGTTATTAGTCTATGCAGGTGATGTAAATTATACAGTGATTTAATTCTTCAGTATAATATATACATACTTGTAAGAAGTTATAAGCAAACCTGTTGTTTATTCTTATCAGAGTTGTTAAATACTGCCTGGGACTGCTTTTGTCAGATTCATTTAGTCACTTCAAAATAAGCGGATAAGAAGTGGCAGGATGAAGCTGTCACTCGTGTCCTGGGGTCTCAGTCCTTCCCCCCAAAAGAGGGACGCTTTGCTGCCTGGCGTGTGAGCTGTGGCGTTTAATCATGTCCTCTGCACTCCGTCGTCTTGAGCTGTTCAGAGCAGAGAATCGCACTTCTCTCCAAACCGTGCTGCTCCTTGCCTTTAGGCTTGTTGTGTGTCTCCGTTTATAAAGCTGAATGTCTGGCACCAGCTCTTACGGTGGTAAGGCACCAAAACGAAACCAAAGACACGTCAGCCGCTGCAGAAGCGGTTGTGTGATGTCCGTCCCAGTGCCGTCCCGTTTGCCAGTCCACGGAAGGCCGGCTGGTACTTATTGATGTAGAGGACGGCCGTCCACAGCTCTTATTTGAGTGTCGTATCGGATGCCTGCTGTGGATGTATATCAAACTGACAGTGAGCGAATCTTCAGGGGCGTAACTTTCACTTTTGGTCATCCCAGGGTTCTCCCATCTCTCGGTTTAATCATGTGGCTCAGTAAATATGCAGTTAGTCAGAAACATGGGTCATGGCATTACAATAAACAGGATTATTTATGCTGGGCACTATGCCAGCAGTAGGGCCGTAAAGTATGTTGTATATGTACCCCATAAATTATTCTTCTGTATTAGCCAGGAAGATGCACGGTACTGGAAGGCCGGCCTGAGGTGCTTTAAGTGATTTCACAGCCTAAGTCAGTATTTCTCAGCCCAGTCCACGTTTTTGCGGAAGTTGGGAAGGAATAAAAATGTGGACTGTCTGGCAGGGGGCTGGGTGGATGCTGATAACTCCATTACAGTCACCGTAGCTGATGTCTGAAAGGACATGTTACGGACTTAAAGAACCGCCTTTGGAGTTTTGCTGTATATTTTTAATTCATATTTGAGAAAAGCAACAACAGTGATTTAAGTGTAAATGGCACCCCTGTTCTCCTGCGGGAACAGCATGCAAGAGCATCCGCGCAGATTGCTGACTGCCCCAAGCCCGGCCTCATCTCAGTCAGCCTGGATTAGCTCCAGCAGAGCATTGTGCTGCACTTGTTTGGCTTATTTCCCGTTCTTGTTTAGTACATCAGCATTGAGCTGTGTGTTTTTTTTTGTTTTTTTTTTTTTCTTTCTTGCTTTAAATATCAAGGAGAAACATGTTTTGATTACTGGATAGGCACATGCTTTAATATCCTGCAAATCTCTTTATCCTACTGCATTATTAGCTATGAAGATTATCCATTTCTTCCTGTTGGACCCAGTAGCTCCTAGTAGGGCTTATTGATTTCAAATCGAAATCGCGATTTTAAACAATGCAATTAGCAAATCGCAAAGGCTGCAATTTAGGATATGCATCATTCAGCACGTCTGACCCAGGGTTTAAAACTGTTGTGAGTTTTGCAAATTCATTCTGTCCTCCTCGCGTGCCAATCATACTCGCCAATCAGAAGTTGCCTAAAGTGACTGTATACGCCCACAAAAACAGGCATGTGAAACCCAAGGAAAGCGTTACATTCGCAGTGCAAAAAATATCGGTTCATCTTCTGAGCTGTAAGTGAATTAGCTCCCTATTTAATGGTCAGAGATTGTTCACAGAAAGATCCTATTAGCATTGGCTGCAAGATCCTATTTGTGATAGTAGTTGTGTGTGTCATTGTTCTCTGCTAATTTGACCCTTGTGTACATGGGACTTTCCGGTGTTACACCATATTCGCTGTCGAGCGAATTATCATAAGAAGAGATTATAATCCTGGGAGTAATTAATTGCTGAGACGTACAGTTTAGCGCTGGCAAAAGACATTACTTCATCTGACCCCAACAATACATCATTAATGATCCGCTTGCACTCCTGTAATGTTGTCTTTACGTTATATCGGTTTTTTTTTCGGAAGTCTGATGCCTTGAAAAAGTGATTACGGTACAGAAAACGTGAAGAAGAGCCTTGCGTTCATTCCCAGTTATGTGTGAGATGGCGCCCCTGGAGTCACGCATTATGACGGTCACAAAATATGGTGTCACACCAGAAGCACGTTATTAAGGGTAAAAAAGCGGTCGAGTGCCGTTTGCAAACGCGGCACTTATAATGTGCATGTAAAAATACGATCACTTTACCATGTTTGGGTTGCTAGAGAAATTGTTCTATGATTTATTAGATATGTTTTATATCATTTTTTGTTAGAATAAATACATTTTGGATTTAATTAATATATTTCCATTCCTATCTTTGGAGTAATGTATAGCCCGGTTCAGATTTCAATGTACGGCTCTGCTCAATTACGGTTTTTTATACACATAGTGAATAGTGAGTTAAAAAAAATCTGCAAATGAAATCACAATATCTGTCAGATAAATCAAAATTCTATATTTTCTTAAGATCGTTCAGTCCTAGCTCCTTGATGAGCTGGATTTGTGAATCTTCAATTTTGTACTTGAGATCTTTTCTGTGGGTCACACATCCATTTCTTTGTACAGTACTGTCGTATACGGTCGTCTGCTACGCGTTTGTCTCCAGCGCTGTGACATCATCGCCCTCAGCTTCTCCATTCTTAAGCTTCCTCCTTGCTTCAGAATAACGAGAGGTCTCTCTTCATTTTAGGAGCAACACTTTGCATATAATTGTGTGTAACCTGTAGCCTAATGCTTGACTTAACTGCAGTCCTCTTTACGATATGCACACACACCCTCCTCCAATCAAGACCAGCACATAGTTTGTGCGTCACCCACTCTTTGTAGATGAAGCCAAGGCTAATGGTTTTCGTGGCTATTCTGAGAAAGCACTCAGGAATGGCCCCTCTTATGTGCCATGAACCAGTGTCCATGGGGCAGTCTTGATGAAAATTGATAGGTATGTATATCCCTGCTAAAAGCAACAGTGTTAAAGACTTGTTTCTTGAGAGCCTATGAATCACACTGGTATTAATCTTGCCCAATCATTTACCTTGCATAGTTCATGAACCTGCATGTTATTGTACTATATAGGTAATTGTGTGTTTCTGTTGTACATGGTTAACTGTCAAGGGCTTCATTCGTTACCAACAAGGAAATTCAGGTGAAGTTCCTCAGTGTACCAGTACCCCTCCTGCAGTGTAATCCGAGGGGTCTACAGGTATATGTTCATGAGCTTCCAAATCTTGTGGTGTCTCCCTTTGTAGTGTACATAAATGTAAAGAAACTCATGGTCCCTTTAGGTATTTAATGTTACGGATGAATGATGTCAGGTTGCGATACACAGTGACTGCAATTATCGCATGTGCAATTATCAGGGCTTTTGGTAACAAGTGTAAAAATGAGCCCAGAAACCGGCTTGTCAGTCCGATACGGATTGTTACTTATGGCCATGATTTGCTAAACGGATTAATAGTATGCTTAAAATATTAATGAAATCCACATTGTGACTGCCAAAAGTTTGTAATCTGCATACATACAGGGTATCCTTATGTTTATTAAATTTGGTTGGCTGAGCAGGATACATGTGACTGTTCAAGTAAATCCTGGAAGCGATTTATGCTCTGAGGTGGT
This sequence comes from Petrocephalus sullivani, assembly GCA_026780845.1. NCBI lineage: Eukaryota > Metazoa > Chordata > Actinopteri > Osteoglossiformes > Mormyridae > Petrocephalus > Petrocephalus sullivani. The sequence goes on from JAODKM010000034.1 coordinate 15,360,015, forward strand.
GGTGAAGGGAGGGGCCAGCTCAGCAGCCATAACATCTTTTAAAAGAGGAGTTATTGTAGATAAGGTGTTGGTGTGGCAGTACTGCCTGCAGTTTAAAGTCCGACACGTTTATCCAACGCAAGGATACACCAAATTTATACGGATAACTAACTCTTGGGCCTCACAGTACCTCTCATTAATATTTTAGGCATACTGCTAATCTGCTTATGAAATTGAGGGCGTAAAAAGTCCATATAGTGCCAAAAAGCCAGCATCTGGACAAATGTTTACGCCCATCATCTGAAGCCCTGGTGATTAGTGCACATGGCTGTCTTGATGTGTTACTCTTAGTGCTGTGCGTCAGCCTTTCATGCTGGACCTGACTCCCTACGATTTCTCCCTCCGACGCATCATGCATGTGCCGCCATGGGCACCTCGGCCCCGGGCCGCCGGCACTCGCAGGTCTTTGTTTCGGGGACAGGCCAGGGTGTTTCCGCTAATCTCAGCACCCGCTGTCCCACTGCCAACTAGGTCACAGATCCTGGGTGGAGGTCTGGGGGGGGTACTGAGAGAAGCAGAGGTGCCTCTGGGCCACTGCAGGTCACTCGCCGCGTCGGGGAGACCGGCGACGTCTGCAACACTCCACACATACACGCCGTCTCAGAATGCCTTTTTAAGTGGTGTCGTGTTTTTATTAGACAGTCGGGTTGCTATCAGTTAGAGATTCAGCTCATCAGTGTGTAATATAAATTCTTGTGTAGTGTTTAAAATACCAGGCAGCATATGTTTTCCCTTCATGTGCTGCCTGGCCGCAGTCCAAGCAATCCTACTTACTGTGGTGCTGCCCCTAGTGGTCTGTTTTTACATAACACTGACGTCAGGCTTCTGGTCTCCGTGCATGGCGGGGGGGAGGGGTGTAGCCATCCGGCTGTGTAAGTGCTGCATGGGCTGCCTGGGCTGCATGGGCTGCCTGAACCGTGTTTCCAAGCTGCTGCACATTAGTCTGACATCTGCCGCTCAGGTGTGCAATGCCTGCACTACCCACAATGCCAGTTGGAGAACGATACATTTATCAGTCCATTATTATTAGAAATTCTGCAGACACTCCCCCTCGCCCCCCTCCACCCCCCCACCCTCAATGCCGTCTGTTCCCTTTCTAACACCATGGAACCGGCACTTATGCGGTGTTGCATGTAATTTGGGGAGCTCTTTTAATATCTGTCAGGAGCTGGGAGTTAGATTCTTGCACTTTTGCATGTGATTTCTGAGGAGCCCTTCATCCCTCAGCTGATATTTGCATGTTTTGTTACATTTTCTATGTTAATACTTTAAAAGATTATGGCTATTGTGATGCATCATAATCACTATTAATGCTTAATATTAATTTATCATGTGCAGTTTCTCAAGTGTCCACAATGCTACTCTGAAGGTTAAGCCAGAATCTCACTGCCCCGCTAACTGACCAGCTGTTCACCAAACCACACTAAATTTTGTTAAAATACTTTCAAAGTTTAAACTGTGTGATATGGACAGATGGCATCGGCTTTCCGTTGGGCTAAACAGACTGTGTGCGTTACTGTCGTCATGGTGGGAGCTCAGTGTGGGAACCGGACTAACCTTTTACTGGGTCTGCTGTGGAAGTCGTAGATCTGATCATCCTCATGCCATTGTGCTGCTTCGGCCCGACACGTTCATTCATACACACGCCCCTTGGGGTATCTATGGCAACCATATGCAGCGCATCCTCCACAATTACAGGTTTCCAGTTTTTCTTTTTTGGCTTAAACAGTGGGCAGCCGCACTGGATGTCATCTGGCGTTCCGTGCACTGCATCTCAGTATTGTGTTTAGGGTTAGACTGGAGAACACTGTGAAGGGGAACCGTTACTCTGTCTTCTTCCCTCCCTTCTGTGAATTTCCCATAGTGCCTATAAACATGCTTTTGTACTCTGCATTGGGCTAGAATACTGTCCAGGGTCGAAGTTGAAGTAGGCTTTCTAAATGCCCTGCTGTATCATCTGACCCCCCCCCTCTGTTACCTCGCCATTGTAGATCTCAAGCGAGAAGCCAGCATCTGTCACATGCTGAAACACCCACACATCGTGGAGCTGCTGGAAACCTACAGCTCGGATGGGATGCTCTACATGGTCTTTGAGTTGTAAGTATGCTCCCTGTAATCTTGGGCTGTGTGTTTCCTCTCCTTGGTCTGTTAAGTCTGAGTGCTCCTCTGCCAGTCAGCATGGCCTTGTGGGTTGTAAGCGTGCTGTGCTCAGCCAAACCGTGTTGTGACGAGACCTGCTGAGGAGACATGTCTCTCTGGTCAGGGTTGCTAAAGCAAAGGTTCACACCAACAGTCATGGCTGTAGCAGCCTGATTATGGGCTGTGTGGAACATGAACAAGACTGTGGTCAGAGTATCTGGGGAGAGTGCGGTTCAGGATGCTGCTCGTTACAGCTCACTTCTTCCCTGTGTGACGTGGGGATCACGGCTTTTCTCTTTGATCGCTGCCTAGTGCTCTCAAATGAGGTTGGTTGGTTTTTTTTTTGATGGGTTACGGCCCCCAGCAGAATCTGTTTGCTGAGAGAGCTGAGAAGAGACTGAAATTGCAGGTTTTGAACCTCCGACCGGCTAGGTTTGCAGCATCCTGGTGTTTACTTGTCCTGGCTTATCACAGAGGGACAGAATAGAGGCTGCGAGTTATTAGTCTGTAGAGGAATAAGTGATTCTGAGAGGGAGGGAGCACGCTTTAGAGTTCTCCTGAATCTGCCTCTTTTTTGACCGCATGCTGTGGGGAACATTGCCATGAGGCATAGAGCTAAGACAGCTGGGGGTGGGCGGTGGTGCTGTCGTCTCCCAGGTGCCTGGGGATGCACTGGTGGCAGGGAATTCCAGGCTGGCCTTGATGAGAAGCAGCTAAACTATAGGGACCCAATGCAGTGATTAGATGTCCCTGTCAAACATGTTGCCAAATTTACGTTGTGATCCTGACTGATCTGCACTACGCCCAGGTGCCGTTTGCCTGTAAAACTGCTTCTGGTTCCCCAGATGCCTCCTCTACTGCCCCCCCCCCGAGTCCTGATCTCTGCTCCTTTAGATGCCGTCTTAAATGTGTGATGATCTCACTATGTGAAGGATCATTTTCATCTTTGGTGAATGGGTGCCGTTATGAGCCCTAATTTGCCGAGGCTTTGGCGGGCTGCTGAGCTTGTGATTGTCAGGCCTGCGAATTTCCCTGCTGCTCTGATGGGGATTACTCCCTGTCTCTCTGCCGAGAGCTTTTAAAGAGCTGAGGGTGGGAGCAGTTAGAGAGGGGTGGCCCTCGTGTGGATAGGAAGGATCGGCTTCTGGCTCCGCTAATCGTCTGTGCTGCAGTACTGAGACGCAAAAAGCTGCTGTATCGCCTTCCTTTTCCTCTGTGGGAGTCCTGCTTCAGCTGCCATTTAAATGCAAAGCGAACCTTTCGGAAAACGTGCTCTGCTTTGAAAGTCCTTCAGCGCTCAGCGGTGGATGTGAAGGACAGCACTTGGGGTAAATTTAATTGTCAGAGAAGTTTTTGTCCAAAGTGTTTATCTTGGTACCTGGCTTTTATCCTATGCGACTGTAGTGGTGGCCTCTAACCCGAAAGGGTGTAGAGTGATGCGTGAAACAAAACATCACCAATAGCTAAACATTTTTAAAACATACCGAAATTTTAATTCTGCGAGGCTGGAGTCTAGCTGTGGGTCTGGTATATGCAGCTCTGTGTAGTTGTTACTTAATGAGACAAACTATCATGAGACCTCTGGTCCTGGTGCTGCCAGTAGTGTCTCACCAAAAGGTATGCGTTGCTGAAATGTCCACGTCACTGCTAGACTGCTTATTAAATAAGACGCTAATGTGTCGCAGTTTTTCTGACAGCCTGATGTATCCAGTCATTATTTCTCTGCCTCTGTAATTATCACTAGACGCCGGCCTGTAATCCTGTCCTCCTCCCCTCCCCTCTCGCTGCCCCTCCCCTCTCGCTGCCCCGCCCCTCTCGGCTGCCCCGCCCCTCTTCCCCATCCCCTCACACAGCATGGACGGAGCGGACCTGTGTTTCGAGATCGTGAAGAGAGCTGACGCCGGATTTGTCTACAGCGAAGCTGTTGCCAGGTGATGCTCCCTGCCGCCCTGCTCTGGCTGAGCAATGGAAGCCAATAAAGATAAATGGAAACGGAAAGGATCCACACATCCCATAATATCCATGTCGTTCTCACTGAGTAGCACCATGACCTGATCTCAGGCGTTCTCCGCCTTGGCCTGCTGAGGTGGAACATGAGTGTGAGATGCTTTATTGGAAATCACCCACCATCGGTTTTCTTCACAAATGTCTTACATTTTGAATCTCTCGCTTGGCTGTCTGTGGGCGTGTACCTGTCCCTGTTTGTGTCTTTTATTGCCTGGTGTTTAACACAAACAAATGGTGCCGAAAGCGGATTTCAGTATGTTCCGAGATGAGGAGTGTCCTGTATGCGTGGGCTGATCAGCCCTCCAGAGATGCCATAAATGTGCCCGAGTGTCTGATTACCTTAGAGCCCTCCTCTTTCCTTACCGGTCAGTATGAGCTGTCAGCGGTGATGTTGTGTGACCAGCGCTTGGCCATTCACAGCTGGCTTTCATGCCTTATTTTTTTTCTTCCTTGCCCAGCCGCTTTATAGACTACTGATCGGAATCTCCCAGGCGATTTAATGTCAGAGCCCCTGCGAAGTGCCTTTCTGACCGCGCCGGCACCAGAAGGGGGCGCCGTGCGGTGCGCTCGGGCTGCTTTGTGTGCACGTCATGAGCCTGTCGTCTCACACGTCTTTTTTCCTCCCCTCTTTAGTCACTACATGCGGCAGATTTTGGAGGCGCTGCGTTACTGCCACGACAACAACGTCATTCACCGGGACGTAAAGGTACAACCTGCCGGGCTGGTTGCCTTGGTAACCCTCTGCCCTATTGAAGGCTGGAGCAGCGCTTCTGGAATGTGTTTTCTAGACGCCGGCCCTTTGTGTGACCATTAATGCCGTTGTGTGTTTGTTGGAATGGTTTGTTTGCCGCGGGTGCCCATGCTCACTGCCTGCTCCCACTCACCAGCTACTCAAGGAAGCAACCACGGTTATGCAACCTACCCAAGGTTCTCTATTAAATGTTGGACTATCGCCGGTGGGGTTTGCTGCCGCTCAGGTTGGGTATTGATGTCAGGTGGTCAGGTCCCATTCTGTGAGCTCTACCACGTCGCAACTGAACTGTCTTCCAGATGTTCCACTTCAGTCGCTTCACTTGCGGCTGACCAGTGCAGTTCTCACGGGGTAGTTAGGTTGTTAACTCACTTGTTGGAAAGATAATAATAATGGGGCCACATTTAAAAACCACTCGCCTTCTGTGTCCGAACACCTACTCTGATATTTGTTGTTTGGTATTGCATGGCTGTGCGCTTAATTATGCAGCTGTAGGGATGGGTATAGTTAAGATTTTAACGGTACTACTACTCTTACTGGTACTGCTTATTGATCCGGTACGGTATTCTTATCGGTATGTTTTGAAGAAAAAAAATCTAATTAACAACATGGTTAACTATTTTATTTGAACAAATCACTATAATTCAGCAAATTTGCCTTATTTAACAAATTTACATTAAATGTGAAATGCAAAATAAAATTTCACAAAAAAATACAGCAATGTTTTAAACAAATGCACATTTTCTGTAAAAGATATGTAAAAGAAACAGTGATTTTAATGCAAAGCCTTTAATGCCTTTACATGCAAAACACCTTTTGCATTTTTGGCAACAAGCACCATCCGCATTGGTTCTAGTGACGTGCAACTGCACTTTTGTTCTTTTCATGCTGATTTGCGTGCGCATGTTTTACGGTACAGTAGATCTGTATAGCAATGTATTAAGATCTCTGCCCTATTGAACGCAGAAACAAACTTTTCTTGCAATACCGTCGACACTAAAATATAAAATATTACTAAAATCATTATAATAAAAACGTACAATCATTTTTGTCTTTTCAGTTCACAGTGAGGTTTTGTGCATTTATTTGTTTTACAATATCACGTAAAATAAAAAGCTGCGTATCTGTGTGGCAGGCAGGCTGTACTTGTCATATATTTTAACGTCTACTAACTGATATTAAGTATCATATGATTGTGAATGTATGCTCTTATATGTCTTACCATGTATTGCAATGTAATTTAAAGTTTAAATTTGGGTGCACACTTTGGCCGATCGGGCCAGGTCCACTGGATTTCAGTATACAAATCACATACATCCATAAGCAGAACAGAACTTTGCGCACGCGAATCGGGCAGGGACACCAGCGTCAGTGTGCACGGGTGGGCGCGTGTGCCAGTGTCCCTGTGCATTGCACACGTGAGAGAATGCTCTAGATTAACATCTTAATCAGTAACGGAGCTGGTCAGGTAAACTGCGAAAAATTACTTTAATGTAGAAACAAATCAGATTTATTAATTTCTCCAGTACCGAGAGCAATACTGCTAACGTCAGAGCTTATCGGTACTCCGCTCTTTAAAATACAGCTTTGGGGCCTGCTTAGTACCAGGTTTCGGCTCAGCAGGTTAAGCTCTGCGCCTGTAATCGGAAGGTTGCCGGTTCAAGCCCAGCCTCTGGCCGTCTGTGGGCCC
>JAODKM010000034.1:15366740-15369240 GCA_026780845.1 Petrocephalus sullivani
AAGGTTGGGGGAGGTGAAAAGTCAATTTCCCCAAGGGGATCAATAAAGTATAATTCTTCTTCTTCTTCTTCTTCTTCCATCCCTATGCAGCTGTGTTAGTGATGGACGTCGATTAATTAGCCAGTTAGGGGAGCCCACATTTTGGTCATCTAGTACACTTGCTGCCATGACTGTGGGTATCCCATAAACCTGGATTATCTTACCTCTTTGGTGGGTAATTCCTAGTTTGATGAGTGAAAAGTGCTTTCATTAGCATAAGGTAGCTAGACTGACGGGTTAAATGACAGGTTCTGTGTTTACTGTGAAGTATTTCATTTGCTTGTGTGTAATACTCACAAGGAATGCTGTAGTCACTCCCCGGGTCTCCTGGCATCACTAATTATAATATAAAAATGTCAGGGGGTATCTAACTGTACAGAAAGTGGCATGGCGTGTCGGGCGTGTGTGAAATGGCATGTGCTGTGCGTGAGGGTTAGTACCTGTCCTGCTGTAATCTCTCTCTCCTCCCCCCCCCCCTTCACCACTATACTCTGGCTAATTAAATTAGTGTTCTGGCTGCCGGTTTGAACACTTTCCCTGCCAGCTTGCCATATCCGCAGGCACTTCTGTTACATCAGGCAGCACAGCGCTTAACATGTGGCTGAAGATCTAGGACTCATTCTGCCGTAGTACTTTTAAATAAGGCACTTAGCCTGGGTTCAGTGAACTGTCCAGCTTTAAAGTGGGAGCCAGAATTGCTGCATTGCTTTGGATAAATATGTCATTTGAGCAATGAAATGTAAATATGGCAAAATAGCTGTTCTGGTGGAGTATGAGCTGCTGGGTAGACACCCCCCAGAAGTACCAGTGGTCTTTCTGGCTGTTTGTGCAGTACTGTGTGTAGTATGCAGCCTAGTACATGGTATGCTCCTCTTGTAGTCTTGCTGCAGGGTCTGCTAGAGTGAAGCTGCCCCACACAAATATGAGTAGTACGGCTGAGTTTATGTGGCTCTTCAGATCACTGACCATGCCCACCTGCATAGATTTAGGGTGCTGGAATACCCATAGCAGCGTTTCATTCCCCAGATGTTTGATGGGTGACTTCTCCACCACAGCCTGTGAGCTTGATATCCTGGCAGTATATACTGTAAAACTGCCGGTTCCTGCTGTCAAGCTGTCATGGAACTGTGCCGATACCCAGATTGTAAATGCAGGCTTGGGCTGTTCTAATAGGAGACCAGGCAGCCCATAAGGGTATCTGCTTTTTTCACTTGTTTGTTTGTTTGTTTTGTTTTGACTTCCCAGTTGAAAGGTGGGAATCCTGAAATAGTGCTGTTACATCTCTATTTAAACTCAAATCATATTTATTTTTCTGCTTACTGTAATCAGACATTAATTGTTGGGAAGGTGTCCTGAGAATGCATAAGGCAGGTAGTGTTGTAATTTTTTTTCCTCATATTGTAATTATTTTGTGCTGCTAATTGTTTATTTTGTTATTAATCATTTTCAATGTACGTCCTTAGAATAGCAGTATGTTGCCTCCAGGCAATATTATACCTTCTAGGATCTTCTCTGTTAGTAACTGGAACCATAAGTCAGGCCGGGCATCATGATGGTTCTCACCAGAAGGTTGCCAGTTCTAGTCTCAGGAGGGACCCTATTGAGAAATTATACCCATTATAATATTCAGCTCTATAGATGCTTATAATTAAGAAATAGAAATTACGGAGGACAAATCTCTAATGCATCTTAAGTAACAAATTCCTCTTTATGTGATGGAAACTTCGCCCTTAGCTCAGTGATGATTTACCTCTAAAGCCACTAAGAATGGTTTCCCAAAAAAGGCCTTGTTATATTAAATAATGGCATCTAATTCTGGAGCTTCCACTATTCCAGAGCCAGCCCACAGCATCCTTTGCACAAGCAATCAATAAGATTTCGAGCACTGAAACGAAGGCAGTTACTTTGATGAGGTTATGATTAATGCAGAAGTGAAACTGGTAATAGGAGACTTACCCTGCAACCTGGCCGTAGAGGATGTTATGCTGAATCATCTCATGAGGCTTTATCCTCTGTTGCACAGCTGTACTTTTGCTGCTGGTCTGCAAATGCGGTGATTTAGGTTTAATATTTAGCATCCACCCTCACACTAAGTTTGATGGGTGTGCTGGAGGCTAGGAGTAATCAGAGGACTCCCAGCGAATGTGCCTTCCTCTTTCTCGGGGTGTGCTGGTCTACCGGATTGCTATTTTTAGCATCACACAGAGGATTATAGACATGATTAAAACTGGTGTTTGAGGGAGATACAGATATAACCCCGAACTGCAGATCCTCCATTTATTTTGGTATAAACCCGGCTGCCTAAGTGCCAGCGGCTCAGTGATTTTACCCCAGCACCAGGCACGGTGGCTTCAGAGGGGTTTACCAGAGAGCCCAGTCTTTCTAGAGCCGACGAGCCAAATCTGGACGAGTAACCCACACTGGGTGGGATGGCGTCATTCTGTCAGACTCTGGTTTCCTG
>JAODKM010000034.1:15374240-15388606 GCA_026780845.1 Petrocephalus sullivani
ATTAAGGGTTAAGTCCTCTGTATGAAACTTAACCTTCTGAGATGCAGATGAATTTATTCAAATCGCAGATTACTTATTTTACAGCATCATTTATAGTGAACTGAGCGCCGTTTTCAGTTTGATGCATCGTGTTTTCAACTCAGGAGCGAGACCGCTATGCTTACAAGATCCACCTGCCAGAGACTGTAGAGCAGCTGCGGAAATTCAACGCCAGGAGAAAACTGAAGGTAAGGAGCTTTCTGATGTTACTCTCTGGAGTGTGTCACCACATGAATATGCATAACACCGTTTGTGGACTAGCCCATTGTTTCCCCAACCCAGTCCACATGGAGCCCCTGTAAGAAACAGGGAGGGAGCAAAAACGTGGACTGGCTTGGGAAACCCTGGACCTGGCCCACTGTTTTCTCTGGGTAACCTGGGCCTCTGCTGTCTTCAGGGGGCTGTGCTAGCTGCTGTCTCCAGCCACAAGTTTAACTCTTTCTATGGCGACCCACCCGAGGAGCTCCCTGACTTTTCTGATGACCCGACATCTTCTGGTGAGCTCTGTGCACGTGCCCGCATCAGACAGAACTCTTCTGGGTGACAGTCGACTTTCTACACAAGCCTTTTGTTGCATCAGTGGGAGCAGACAGATACTGAGCATCATATTCTCTCCATTTTAGTTACAAGTTAACTGTTCTACCATCTTGCATAGCTGATAGAAGAAAGATCTACATCTGATTAATGTGGATGCCATTGAAATATCTGCTTAAATATACACCAGGTGATTTTATTGTTAATTGTGGGTGCCAGGAACAATGCTTTGGGCTCAGGTTTGTCTAGACTGAGGTCATGTCTCCTAATCTTGCTTGTATATCTTGACTGATTTGTCATCGAATGAGAATGGTATACTCGTCCCCAGCTCGGCTTTGCAGCCTTACTGGTCTCCATAACAACCAGCCTCTTTCAATTTTCACTCTGTAAGATACCTGCTGTCAGTTTGGAATCTCAACTAGACAGTTATCTGCTTAGATTCAGGTTTATTCTCTACCTGTCTTTTCAGCTCAGTCTCTTCTCAAACCACCTGTACCTCATATACATAAGGATTTTGTCAAAAGAAATGGAATTTCTGAACCTGGAATTTTCTGGTTCACATGAACCTCAGAAATTGCTTAGCTGTATTTGTTCTGCCCTAGATGTGCGTCCACCGATCAAGCCGTTAGTCTTGGTCCTCCGGGCCCGGTGTGCGCTGCTCACGGCCGGTACTCTTTGTCCTGAGAGTCTGCATGTGTTCCCATGCTGCGGTCTCACATCTGTGAGGCTGATACCATGTTGTCTGATGGCAAAGAACCTTTCGCACATCCTCCTTTTAAATAAGATTTTCAGTTGCGTTGAAAGTGCTGCTCACAGGCAAATGAGAGCAGCGTTGGCCTTTGAGGAGTGCCTGGTTCTTAGTAGGTCCATAGGGGAATTGGTAAGGAATTGGCTGTGTTGTGTACTGTAAGCTTCTACACTTACTTGCTCTCTCTGTCGCTTCTCAAAATTACTTTGTACGGAGGTTTCAAGGCTGTTTGCCATACAGAATGAACCGGATGCATAAGAATATATTCCGTTGTTTAAGCTCTTCTGTTAGACTCCTAATGATGCGGAGAGGATGTTCGGTGACAGGGGTTTTTATGCTCAGACTGGCTGCGTTATAAAGCTCCGGCTCGCTCGGCAGTGATGATTTCACGCTATTGAGAGACTTTACTGCCTGAATGCCTGCGCCGTAACTGCTGCACCCAAGAGTTGCCTGACTCCGATTTCAAAGTGTCTTTTGTTTATCCTAACACTGCCCTCCTTTAGGACTGCTGGCGGCAGAAAGTAGGTACCGCTGTGCTGCTTCTGGGTCCCGTCTTCTCCTGTGTTCCGACTCCCTCTGTCAGTCACACTTTTAATACTGCCTCCCTTTGCACAGAGAAATCGCACAGTCTCACAAAAGCTGTGTTAGTGCCCTGGACAGTCCAGTATCTCCTTTTACTTTCAGTGTGCTTATCCGGGGGTCATTGGTCATTTCCATTCCCCCACTGAAACGATAAGGATTCTGGTTTGTTACATTTGGCAGCAATCATTCTGAAGGTGAAATATCTTTAGGGGAAAGACAAATGTGGAGAGATTCAGACGACGAGGAGGTGTTCACACTGGGCTTTCGTCCCTGTGATTGTCTCAGTGCTCTGTAGCTGGCTGCAAGGACAAAGCCACACGTCATTCCCCTGGTATGGCGGTACTGTATTGCTAAGAAAGCGTGTCCTCACAGGTGAATGAAAATGACTGTGCTTTGAATAAGCTGCTGTCATCCTTTGTGTAACTGCTTCACAGAGGTGGTCAAGGTGCCTTGTAGCCATTAGGAAGGCAGTATTAAAATGTTTAATCCATTCTCTTCCATGAGCAAGCGGTCCTGTCACTCCCACATTCCTGACAATATTTTGCATGTTTTTGTCTTTATGAATGTGTGAATGGTCTGCTATCTCTTTGTGTTATGTTGCCTTATTTCTTTTACGTGTTTAACTAATCATCATGACTCGACCTGTTACTATGATGGGGTTTTACCATTGCCTGGGGTGTTCTTGGCCTTCTGTCAAAGTTTTGGGTCCTCATCATTCAGCTGAGAATTCAGCTTTTGAGTTGCGTGTTGTGTACGTTTTGGCCCATTGGAGTGTTCAGTCCCAGGCGCCCACCCAGCGGTTCTGACCCCCTTCCTTGTGCCCGTTTCGCTTTGTGTCCGACACAGGGGCTGTGTCACAGGTGCTGGACAGCCTGGAGGAGATCCACGCGCTCACCGATTGCAGTGAGAAGGACCTTGACTTCTTGCACAGTGTGTTCCAGGACCAGCACCTGCACACCTTGCTGGACGTGAGTGCAAAAAGCCAGCTTTTCGGAAGATGACGTGCACTAGAGGTGCATCGATTCGATATTCGGGATTGGCATGGATCCATACTCATTAGATGGATTGGGTATCGGCCACGTGTGACAATACTTACATATTTAGTTTTTGACAGTCTCCTATTTTTTATTAAACTCTTTAAAATTTTTCAGTTTAGATGTGTTTTTGCGATATTCTAGCTGAATGCCACTCAGTCTATTTGCCTGTTGGCGGGTGTGAGCGCAGTGACTTCCACCTGCTGTGGCACATACCCTTTGCAACAGGAGCAGCGTAAGAGTGTCAGAGGGTCACGACCTGGAAGTATTTTAGGACTGAAATAACTAGTTCCGCAGCGATATTGCAATCTTTGTGAAAACAAAATATAGTGAGGTAGAAGGTAAAGTGCACCTGGTTGTGTGAGACAACATGAGTGATATGAAAAAGCAGAGTTTGGGAGTAGCTAGCTTTTAGCTTTGCATACTCACTACAGCTCGTGAGACACAAAGGGCTTTCGAGAAAACACCTCTCTATAAATGGTAAACGACAAACGTATTATTATAAGATGGGGAGAGACTGTTACATGAATACCTGATTGTGCAGCTGCACAGCTTTCACCGGCAGCCTGTGGAACACACCCCTGTGCTGGTCTTCCTCTAGATGAGGCAGGATTCCGAATCTCGGGGCTTCTGCAGTGTAATATTTGCACGCTGATTTTCTCGCCCTCTTCATTTGTGGTCACAGGGAAGCTGAAATGTTGCCGCACCGCTCACTTAAGACTGGCCAGTGCATCCTCAGTTTGTCACGTCTCACTCTGTCTGAATGTAACGTACGACATTGAACACGTAGTGAAATCAAATGTAGATTATGCCCGTTATTTGCTTGTCGTGTATGCATTTATTTTTCAATAAAGTTCTTATTTTATTCTTTAAAAAACACGTAGAATTGCTGTTTAGAAAGAGCATCACAATTAATTTTTCATCTCAACAGGTTTGAATCCTCATGCATTTATATCGATTTGTAACAGATTTGTGATGCATCGCCACACCCCTGCTGGGCAGTACTTCTCCCTGTCTCAGTGCTTTTAAGATTTCATCTTTTAGCTATACTCTTTCTCACTTGTTGCAAGTCTTGGCTCGATCTGAGCCTGTGCAAAAGGCAGAGTGCCAAGACTCATACCCTTTTCCAGGCTGTAGGGTACTTTTGATGGGTTTATTAAATGATGGGAGGCTGGGTACCCTTCTGTCTGCCTTTGGAGTTTTCTGTGCTTGAATTCACCTTCCTGGGGAGTAGTGTCAGCTCCCTCAGTCTGCTTATAGGAAGTGTTTCCTGAAGCATCATTCAGTTCCTGAGTAACAGGCTGACAACCTGCAATTATGTCTCTGTTCCCTTCTGTTGCAGCTATATGACAAGATCAACACCAAATCCTCGCCACAGATAAGAAACCCCCCGAGCGACGCTGTGCAGAGAGCCAAGGAGGTGAGCTCCAGCTTTCAGGAAGGCTTCTCCAGCACAGGGATCCTGTTCCCTTCCCCTGCTCCGTCCTCTCACTATGTTGTTCCACAAAGGGAACCGTAAGGCCATAAGGCGCTTTCACACCGAAGTTCCGGAACCTGCTCCCTGTTTTCAAGTCCATTGGCTGTCTAGACCGGGAACTTTTAAGGCTCCAGGCCACTTTTGTGTGATCCTTTCCCACCACATAACAGGAACTGGGACCTTTATGCTAAATTTGCAACAGAGACGCCAAAGCTTGTAGGGTAAACTTCACACAAAATTCCATACAAAACAACACAAAATCACCCCAAAACAGTGGAGGATGAACAAGTTGTTTTATTAAGTATTTGATATGATTGGGGGGATCCATTGTAACCCAAACGGGACACAGCCATTTATTAATATTTCATTTATATGACCCGTGACGCCTTTATAATTCTTATTAAATCTGGCCAGCAGATCGAGCTTTTGCTTTCCATGGAATAAAAATGATGCAATGTTACCCCACTGATAAGCTCTGCTAAGTTTCATTGCCACCACTGGCGAGATTAGATAGAAGTATGTTGGCTATTGACTGGATTTTCCAAGGCAGAGAAATTGAGACGCAGGCAAGAGAAAGTTCTGCTATATTAAATGTAACTGAGGTACAAAAATACTCAGTCTCTTTTTCCTGCATTTACGCATAACTTCCATGTTAACTCTGGTTTTTTGTATTAAGCGGCTCCTCTGTAGTTCGTTTGAACGGGGGTCAAATATGAAAAGCACCTAGTTTGGAGTAAGAACTGCAATGGTTCCAGAAAAAGGTTCTGATTCTTGAAAAAGGTGCCTGCGGTGTGAAAGCGCCCATAGATTCGGGCGTGTTCTCCAAGTACCTGCAGTTACTTTCGGATGTTGGCGTTCCCTAACTGCGGAGCCACATGCTGATGTTAAATGTAATGCTGCATGTAATGGATATCTCATTGCAGTTTAATATTTCTGTTAAAAACACACACCGATTGAGAAGTGCATGGCCAACACACACCTTTTATGATGTGTACATTTTTAAATCCAATGATGCGTGTATATGTGTGTATGATCAGAAACGCCAGTGTCGCTTGTGACTCGGGATGACTGGAGACTCCCTCTTCCTCTCTGTGGCTTTGAGGCACTCTTTGCCCTCTGCTCCTCGCCTTGCTTTATACTGATAGCCGGCTAAGCACTAATGCGCCAGTCCCCTCTCCTCTCACTCTGTCGGAACTCTTTGGCACTCTGCAGTAAATGGGCCCCTTCTGTCGCGGCTTCATTACCCATAGTATCTCTTGGTTAGTTCTGTCGCTCTCACTAAAGATGAACTATATAGAATATTTTGTGGAATATTTTGATTTGTGTGCTGCTCTCAGTTTGAAGGAATTGTTTCCCAGTGCAGTGTGAACAAATGATTGTTGGAATGTGGTCATTTTTAATAACTAATTTCTCCGTCCTTAAATCTGAGTCCCTATCGCACTAGACGCGCTGTATTGACTGTATTAGACAGGGCATCTCCACTCTGTTCTCAGCAGAATCATTTCCATCCGTCTTCATTAGCCGCTTGGCCCTGTAGTTTTGCAGTTATGCAGATGTGATAAGTGGGGGGTAACGGGCCCCTGAGCCAAATGCTTTAACGGCATCGCCCCTATGCTAATGCTGAGTCTTTGGCCTCTGAGGTCAGGTACATTTTTTCCAAGCAACATTATGTAACAAAATTGCCTTTTTTGCATTGCTCCAGAATGAGTTCCTTTGTGATTTGAGTTAGGGAAGATTGGCAGGATTTTTTTTAGATGAAGGGAATTAAAACATCTCAGAGCCTTCACAGATCAGAACCTGGCTGTTCAGTGGTATATATTGTTAGATATAATTATTTACTAGGATGCCTGAGATTACCCTGGAAAGGAGCAGAAACAGGGTAAATGTGAATTCTCAGCAGGCAGCCAATCACAGGCAGTATCGCTGCGGCTGCCTGTCTGTGTGACTGCGGGCGGCCCTGTCTTTTATAATCTGTCCTCAGTCTGCACTCGGGTGCAGCGTTACAAGCGTCATGGAGGTTTGAAGAGAACCTTCAGTAGCCCAGGTCATGCTCTTATTTTTTTATTTATTTTTTTGAGTCCTGTCATTAACGTATCACACGAACGCAAACCATAATGTCAATGTCAGTGGCCAGACCCTCTCTTAATACTGGATATAATGGCTTAGCATTCTCAGTATCACTCACACAGCAGCTCTGCCTTCTGACGCCGGACTCACAGACAGACAGACATACTGCAGCTTCTGCTGCCATCTGACCCCCTCCCCATGTGACCAGAACAACACCGTAAGCTGGGCCCCGTGCCATCAGACGGGCAGTGACCCGGACCCTGACGCCACCTTACCTGTCACAGTCCTGCAGGACACCAGGACAGTTCTCTGGTGTTATCTGCCTTTTGTGGGAGATGGATGCATAGGGTAAATTACAGTAAGAGCTTTAATGTGGCCGTGGCCGGGCTGGCAGTCTCATGTTCAGTGTCAGTGCACTGTGATGTGCTCTTCCTGCCAGATGAACCATGTGATTAGCAGCTTCCAGTAAGAGTGGTACTGGGACTCTGTTGTTAAAAGCATGGCTGGGCCAGAGCACCGAGCCTTATGGGAATCGATGGGCTTCCTCTCAGAATAATCTCCTCTGCTTCCTCTCACTGACATTTGCTAGTCAAACTGAAATGCTATAAAATCACTTTTTTTCCCCAAGTTCCAATTCTTCAGAATGCCTTCGGTTACCTTGGATTAAGGGCTAAGACTAACCTCTGAGCTTTTGGCGGGCCTGCCTGGGCTGATTCCGAGAGCTGGTGGAGTGTGTGGCTTAGACCTTGTAGGTCCTCAGAAGGACCATTAAGACTGTGCTCCTTTTAATCTCCTGCTTGTCTTCTTATGCGAAGAAGTCCACCCAAGAGGAGACGAGTGCAGCTTTGAAACACCTGGAATGTGTAAGCAGAAGACATTTCCGACACCTCCTGAAACATTTTGCTCTAGAGCGTTTCGGTGTGATAGCGATGGGCTTTTCTGTCTCCCGTTTCACTCCCAAGGGTGTCTGTGGCTCACCGTTACACCACAGTGGTTGTGTTGCTAGTATTTTTGCCATATCACTGAAGCCAGTGTTGGTGAACGTGCCTAGGTTGGTCAGAGGTGTGTAAGGACGCCGGGCATAGGAATATCCTTCAGCCATACCAGGTGATGTGTCTGACGTAACGTAAGAGCTTCTTGGGAGGGATTGCGAGGAGACCTTTCTACAACCTGTGCACTCTCTAGGGTGATTGGTCTGGCTTCTCCCACAAATGTTCTCTCAGGTGGAGGTGGCCTCTGGCAGACCCACATACCCCTGTCTGTCCGCAGGTGCTGGAGGAGATCTCGTGTTGCCCAGAGAACAACGACGCTAAGGAACTGCGGCGGATCCTCACTCAGCCTCACTTTATGGTGAGAAGATGTACCATAGATGCATGTTCTGCCTCATGTTGTTGTGCTCTGCTGTGCTATTAAACACTGAACTGTCTCAGTGCTGTAATTTGGGGCTCCACATCTCTGAGGTTTTCATGGCTGTTTTTTTTTTGTCACACGTCTTTTTGGAAGATGATTGGAACTGTGGGGAAAAAACTGCCTGCTCTGGAGATATTTATGGCTTTGCAGTGTATTTTTACTTTCGAACCTGTTTGAGACATTGGATTTCCAAACAAGAAAGCAGTCGCTTTCAGGGTGTGTGTGTTTTCTTTTTCCCTGACACTCTTGAGTCGAGATATAAGCAAAAGATGAGTGTGTTCTTGGCATTAAAGGTGACAGTGCTGAAAAATGGCTGCTGCATGTGCTGCGGTCCGCTGGGCCCTTTCCAGCAGAGACCGCATGAGGTCCTTAATGAGGCCGGCAATGTCACATCTATGAACCGACATAAAAAGTAAAGATGAGGTCAAAAGTCGACACAGAACAAACAAAACTCTCTGGAGATACAGCGGATTTGAAGCCGGCTTGTTGTACTTCACTCAAAGTCTTGCATAGGGGCTGTGCTGTACCTTTTCGAATGCTAACCCTGTGCCACGTCTGTTTTGTTTGCTTCTCTCCATCTCCTTAGAAAGATAAGTAAACCCAAGGTGAAGTTTTTAATGGGGACTGTTTGCATTGCGCCTCCACCGCCCATATATGGCGCGGAATTTGTGCCACCTTGAAATGCAAACAGGACTTCGGCATAGACGGAAATGCAATCGACGCGACATTGTTGTACGGTGCACAGCACGCAGAAACGGTGCCATGTGGAAATGCAATGTGTGACAGGCATTGCTTCTCAGTGAGTGTCACGAAGAGAACGGGACATAATGAAAAGCAAAACCATGATTCCGTCGCTTTGCAACTTATTTAACCAGAAAAACAATTAAAGGGTTTGTTTTATACACAATTAAACGAAGAAATCGTGCCACATCACTGAACTCGCGCATTGCATTTCCACATGGCACGGTTCCTGCGCGCTGCGCACTGTACAACAATATGTCAGTGCGTTGATTGTTTTCCTGTACACACCGAAGTCGTGTTTGCATTTCAAGGTGGCCCGAATTCCGCTCCATACCCATATGCTGATTTCTGTGTCATAGAAGCATAACGGACACCAGCTCCCTATGGCTCCTGCCGTCTGAGTGATGATCCGTGCAGGGGTGTTTATGCCTGAGGGTTGTCCTTTATTGACGGCCCCTGCAGACGGGTATTGTTTAGGCTGTGGTGTGTGAAGGCCGCTTGCCGTCCTCAGGCTTTACTGCAGACCCACGATGTAGTGGCCCACGAGGTGTACAGCGACGAAGCCCTGAGGGTCACCCCCCCGCCCACCTCTCCCTATCTGAACGGCGACTCGCCTGAAAGTGCCAACGGGGACATGGACCTGGAGAACGTGACGCGGGTGCGGCTGGTACAGTTCCAGAAGAACACGGATGAGCCAATGGTGCGAATGATCGCCAGAAACGCACACAGACACCTGTGCTGTAGGGGGGTGCCAGGCTGTACTGTAAGCTCTCTGCCAAATTCTGAGTAACCAGAAGCTTGTCGTTTGTCTGCTTCTCTCTGCTCTTCTCCAGGGAATCACTCTGAAGATGAATGACCTAAACCACTGCATTGTGGCCCGAATAATGCATGGAGGCATGATCCACAGACAAGGTACATGCTGCCCCCTTTCGGGTCCCCTCCTACAGGTGACAGCTTACGGCTGTTTTATACTTCTGCGTAGTATCCATGCCAGGGGTACGGCCTGGCCGTGTACCTTACACTGTAGCCAGACGTGCACCTCCCCAAAAAACTACGTTGCACATAAGTTTAAATGCTTGTAAATTCATCGGCCGTGGAGTAGACTCTACGGTGGCTTGATCTACAAGTATATGTCAGCTTTCTGATGCAACTTAATCTTGCTCACTTGCCCGCTGTCTCCTGGGGGGGGTATTAGAGAGTAAGAAGGAAGGGTTATCAGGGAACTGAGGTGTTTAAACTGACAGAAAATGTTTGGTAGGCTGAGTAAAGAGCTTAATGAGATAAAGAGCACGAAAAGAGCATTTAACATTGTGGTTCTGGTCCATGACAGCAGTCTGGAACTAAGGGTGTACTCACGCTAGCTGCTGTGTGCCGTGTCTGAGCACGTCTGACGCCCAGAGTGCCGTGTGTTTGACTAGTGTGATTGCGTTGTGCCGTGCTGTGCTCGGGTGTGATATGGTTAGCCGTGCCCTGGCCAGGCTGGAGAGGTGGGCCAGAGCATGATTGGCTCGACTCAGTCACGGTATTGAGGCAGCTTGATCGCTAACCATGTCCGGGTACGGAACACAGACGTCAATGACATCTGACACATGCATGTGCACAGGTACACTGTTTGAGCCGAACCCGGAAGGAATGAATGGGGCACGCTGTACAGATAAGCGTCATTTTTTTCAGATAATAAGCGCCTATAAAGTATTTCGATTATCTGAAAATAAACATACAAAAAACTTCCCGCGCGGCACATTTTGCTTCATTCTGCAAACACAGCATAGCATAATAAGTACAGATGCTAGTTTGATGACGCTAACATAGCCCGTTTGCTTAATTATAAGATCTTGCTATACTATAAGATCCCTTTGTGTAAATCACTGCCTCGAAGCTAGGGAGATCATATTTAACTAGCTGACATGTTAGTATTCTATACAGCATGGTGCATGCAGTTCTGCCACAGGGTATAACTGAGTTTTGGCTGTGGTTCTGACATTCTGACGTTAGTGAAGCATATAATAGTGTCATTACTGGCCGCTCTAGCAGCCGGTCCGGTGTTGTGCTTGAAAGAGCCGTCTCCTTTTGAGGATGTCTTCCCCGATGTCTCTCTCCCACACCAGGAACGTTACACGTTGGAGACGAAATCCGGGAAATCAACGGCATTAGTGTAGCTAACCAAACTGTGGAGCAGCTTCAGAAGATGCTGGTACGTACAGCCTTCTGCATCTTCTGTCTATGTGGAGAGCTTACATGTGACTTGACTGGTTGTTTCACCTGTATGTAGGTTGAGTTGTTGAAAGTTTATTTTGTCGCAGTGAAGGGCTTGTTCTGGAGCTTTCTGCTCCCACAGTCTGCTACTTCAAGTCTTGTCATCAGGGTGAAGGCCTCCAGTGTCTATTGAGTGTCTTGTTCCCACAGCGAGAAATGAGAGGGAGCATCACCTTCAAGATAGTGCCAAGCTGCCGATCCCAGTCTCAGTCCTTGGAGGTAACCAGGCTCCCTCCTCCTGGCCTCCGCCGACCTCTGCGCCTCCTCCCCCTGCTTTCCCCTCCAGTTCACTGCTCCTCCTCCTCTTACCCTTTCTTGCTGACCTATTGCTCATTCCCAAGGAGCCTGTTACTAACTTTCGGCTGCTAGCTACTTAAGGTCACTTCTCTCTGCGTGATCAGAGTGCCACGCTGCACACCGATTTCCCGGCCGAGATAACGGAAGGCGCCCCCCACGTGCATATTTGCGGCTGCTTTGTCACGCCAAAGTCCCGCCCAGTCCCCTGGCCCTCCCGCTTTGGACAGAACCTACTCAGTCACACTGTACATTTCCAAGACGTTGCTTTGCTCTGCTTACTCTAAGCTCATGCAGCTTGTAACTGGTGTTTACTTGTTTTTTAATGTGCCTGAAGATTGAAAATTGATCTGATCAATTTTTTAGGATGCTTTTATGATCAAGAACTTAATTTTATAGACTGTTAAAATATTACCTTTTCAGCATAAACTATATTTCTCTGAAGAACTCCTCAGTTATAGTTAAAGTAGAAATGAGTTATTCTCCCCCATATTATTAGATAGTTCCAAAATAAACTGTCAGAAAGTAAAGTTAATTGGAAATGTTGGTTAAGTGCTGCTTTGTGATTGATTGTCCTCACTTGCCCTCCATCTTGTGGTAGTATGAAGAATTGCAGCATGACACACACACCTCATTACTGTGACGGTTAGTCTTCCCCCATCTGTCCTGTGTGCCTGTGCCAGGTGTGGCACTGAACCCTGTGTCTTATTTCAGAAAGAGTCCCCCTCTGCCTCCCGACAGTCCCCTGCTAATGGCTACTCCAGCATTACCAGTTCTATCTTGGTAAGGATTCCCACGTTTCCCAGGGTGCAAGGGTGCACCTGCTTTAATTTCTGTTCCTTTGGTATCTTATGGATATTCTTCCTTCAACTTTGTCTGTTATGAGTGATTCCGCGGTGGCATAATAGAGGCCAGCAGATTGGGTTTTTGTCCTCCCATTGAAACTGTATAGTGTGACTCTGCAGTACACATGACAATCTGCCTGTTTTCAGAACCGCAGATCCCAATGAGGGCTGGCTGTACTCAGACCACAAGACCAATGAGAACAGATTGGCTCATGCCATCATAGCACTTAGCTTCCGCTATCAGAGTTTGCAAATTGGTGTGCTGTCTGCCTCTCGCTCTGCACAGCTTCACCTTCCGACACTGAAATGTACCCTCACACCTGTATGACGCACAGTTTCGCGGTGTGTGTTACGGTGGTTACCCATGGTGCCTCACGGCATGCTGTGTCTGTCCTGCAATGCTCCCCTCCTCTGCCGTTTCACGCTGATTGCAGGGTGCATTTCCTCTGAAGCAGCACATTTCGGGGGGGGGAGTGCAACAAGTGGTTTCATTGAGTAATTGTAAGTCAATCCCTGGTGCGGATCTCAGGACCGACACTGTGTACCCTGAACGTCTCTCTTCTAATGGAAGGTTGTGACTTCTGATCCCAGCAAAATCCACCTGGTCCCTCCGGGAGCAGGACACCTGCTACTGTCCCTGTTCTGCCCCCCCCCTCCACCTCCAGCTGGGTCTTAACTTTTTGGGACTGGTATACTAGTATACAGAACAGTAGCTGGCTTGTTGGTACCTTCTTGGTAGCATGTTAACCTTTTCCCCCCCTTTGGTGGGTCTGACTTTACAGGACCTGCCCTCTACTTTCCAGCCAAAAGGACGACAGGTGATTATAGCAGCGCTGCCCCTCGCATCCGCTCTGTAGGCTGTGCTGTAATTAGTGCCTCACCCCTGTCCCAGCACTGCTGTTCATCCCATGTTTTATGCATTTATCAGCATCCCATCTTCATACAAACAAGCCCATTCATCAGCATAACTTAATGGCATGTGCTCTCTCATTATCGTCTGCTTTAGCTGCCTTTAGCATTTGCCTCAGCGTGTCCTGGCTGGAGGATCGTCGTTTGCTGGCGTAGACATTTCAATAGAGGGTTAGGGTTAAACCTGAACCTCTCTGGTGAGGCTCAAATGCATTATTCAATGCATTGGTAAGAGCCTAAGGCTGAGTGAAGGGACCTTGAGTATTGGAACAGCACTTCTAGCTAAGAAAGCTTTTAAAGCCCCTCAGAACTGACCAGAGAGGAGTTGCTGCTCAGCCCATGGTTTGACACTCTTACTGGTTATTCAAAAGTACTTGCGTCCAGGAGTCACCCCTCTTTAAAGTACTGCCTTATTTAGTTATTTTGGCTCAGAGGTACAGAAGGAACATGAGAGTAGGGTAAAGACTATTGGCTGTCAGTGGCTAAACAAGGGAGCTGTGGCCACACGGTTTGTCTCTTGGTAGCTCTGGATGTCATTCGGTGTGTTACGTTGTATCTCTGGCTTAGGCGGTGGGGTGGTGTAAGGACGCCCACTTCACAAATGAACGGTGCGTCACAGAAACAGGGCGCTTATTTCATCACACTAATTCAGGACAAAGCTGGAACAGTTTGCACCTCTTTGCTCATTGCCAGAGCTTATTGACTGGCACCAGTATTTACTACCAGTGGCAACGTCAGTCTTGATCAGATGAATTATTAATTTGTTTGCTCTGCCTTATTTAGCAGTACATATACAAAGAAAATGCGTATCGGAGTCCACTTTTTAAAGTTGTGCATTTTAGGGAGGAAATATCAGTTTCGGTGTCACGTCTGGCCTTTTCTGGCACAGAGTGTTGCAGGCACTTCAGTACTACATAAGAGTATGATGAGGCCTCCGTTTCATAGCACACTTGTACCTGGAGAGTCATCTCAGATTTGTCTTGCCAGAATATCAATAGTGGTGTTTGTTCCTTTTGAAGCCTGATGTCTTTTGGTCGGTATGCAGAAAAGCATTGCTGACGTATTATTATTTCAAAATTAGGGGCCTAATATTCTCTGCAAGATCATGAACAGGCCGATTTGTTATTTTGCAGAGAGATTTTTGATTGGTGCCTCGATGTGTCTGTGGTTACATGTATGTGTTGATGGTGAAATCACATCAACCACTGCCCATTGAGACAGCTAGAGGAACACTGGTTTAACTCAGAGCCTTGATGATCATCGGGCTCTGCAAACCACAGTCTTGGTTACTTTGCAGATGTGACTAATCCCCCAACAGAGCGTATTTTAGAGAAATTAGCAGCTGAGCTTCCTTGCTGTACATGCTGCACTTAGTCGCCACAGGCTGTGTAACACACTAAGCTTATTGTGCTGTACATGCTGCACTTAGT
>JAODKM010000034.1:15410454-15423411 GCA_026780845.1 Petrocephalus sullivani
CGCGCCCGCCTCTCCCCCCCCGGGTCGCAGAAAGTAAAAAAAGTGAAGAAAGAAGAAAAGTCAGAAGGGGGGTGGGGGGGGGGGGGGGGGGGGGGGAATAAGCGGGCCTAAGCGCCCCCCCCCCCAAAGCCCGACGTGTGGAATTACTAACGGCGCAGGAAACGCACAGACAGCGCTACTGCAGTTACGGGGGGGGACCGGGCCAGCCGAGGGGGCCGCAGCCGGGCGGGCCGAAACCCGACACCCGGGGCCCCGAAATCCGCTGAGCTCGCACTCGCACTTATTTCCATGGCGGGCGG
The DNA here is from genome assembly GCA_026780845.1 of Petrocephalus sullivani. NCBI lineage: Eukaryota > Metazoa > Chordata > Actinopteri > Osteoglossiformes > Mormyridae > Petrocephalus > Petrocephalus sullivani. The sequence continues at coordinate 15,410,754 of JAODKM010000034.1, forward strand.
GCGGCCGAGCCCACCTTCGCCAGGCTGTTTACACCATAAGCGCGGCGTCGGGCCGCGGGCTTTCCCCGCCGCTCCCGCTGCCATCTTGGCATCACAGCCAGAGCGTCGCCATCGTAACGGAGCCGGCCAGTCCATAATGCGCCTAGCGACCGGCCAAAGCGGGCTACGCCGGCGTTACCGGGGGGTATGGCGAGGTCTGCCGCGACGAGGCCCCTACGCAGCGGCCCGGCGGCGGGACCCGGCGGCCCCGGGGCCCGGACACGAGCCGCCGCGCCGCCGTCACTCGCCCCCAGCACCGCCGCTCGCCGACCACCATTTTAACCAGCGGCGTCGCCGTCACCGGCCACCATTTTCGCCAGCCGGCCGCCACCACCGCGCCCGACGGCGGCCGCGACCACCATTTTAGCGCGTCTCTGGCGAAGGGGAGCGGGCGGGAGCCCCCAGGGGGCCGCTTACCTGCTGCTCTAGACCGTGCGCATTTTCGGCGGCCACATGACTCATAACTAAGCGCTGGTGGGGGTCGCGGTCCCGGGAAAGGAGCGTCTTTGTTCGCCGGAGAGAGAGCAGGCGGCGCCGACGCGCGGTGCTTTTCCCCCCGAGTCTCTCCTCGCGGCGCGGGTTCCCGGACGGGCGGAGCGGCGGAGACGCGAGGCGGCGGGGATAATATCGGCGAGGATGGAGCTGTATGGGCCGTAGGGTCGCTTGGCGAGACAGGAGCGGAGCGTGAAGCCGACGGCTGCGCCGAGACTGACACCCTCTGCCGGTGCGCTCGGTAATAGGGCGCAGCGCGAGCTCGCGCGAGACTTTATCGGGGTGGTGGGCGGCCGCGAGGCATCGCGAGGTTTCCCCGCAAAGCGCGAGTGGGCTCCGCGCGCCTTCCAGCTGCGCGTCGCGCGCTCTTGTTCGCGCGTGGCAGTCGCTATAATTGTGTTGTTTATCTTTCCTGGTGGCGAAGTGCCGATTACTCGTCTGATTTTCCTATAAATGAAATACGAATACAACTAAGCAGTAGGCTACACAATGCAAGGACAGTGAGATTATATTAAATCTAAAATCCGTGTTTCCTTTATGCCATTAGATACACCAGGGGTGGAACTTTAGAATTTTTTACTGCCAGCCAGTAAAATAAAAAATGTAGTCCGGCATGCATTTTTAATAGCCAGCGGACTAGTGTTTCGTTTTTTTCTTGTCTAAATTACTCGCCTCAGGCGAACGGGTAAGCTAAGCTTCCAGTTCTAGGTACAACGATTCTATACATATCCGCCATGTACTTGGAAGCAGTTGCCTAAGAATTAAAACTGTCGACAACTATTATTATATTTTCATTTTTCAACTGCTTGAAAGCATAATAATATTACTACTGCTTATATATGTGGCCATTGTGACGTTATGTTAGATGAGGGGTATGGAAGATGGATCCAAAATAAAAAATCACGCGACTAGAAGAATTGTACAGAAGACTGGCAGTGTGACGAAGATGCTGCATGATGGTCCCAGCTCTCCCGAGAGGATGTGCGCGCTTATCCACAGTGAAGTACAGTCTAAACACCGTTATTCCCTCGACAACGTCTTCCAAGGAGCCCATGCTGAGGCTTATGATGCAGCAACCCTCTCCCACCCCCATGAGACTGCAGCAAAGAACAGGACAGCACCCCCAGTACAGTGGTAACATAGCAGATTGCTGGGTACAACACAGTATTATTCCCTTATGTGTGCACTGGCATGCAGACTCCCGTCATTGATACATGCGTCATGGCGCTTCAGCACTCTTCCATTCCTACTCTCTCCCTGCATAGTGATGTCAGTCAGTGGCTCCCCGTTTCATCTGAAGCCCAATACCAGCCCTATTGTCTTCCTGACACCGAGCTACAGGTGGCTCTTCTTACAGCACCCAACAAACCCCCCGCCAGACTGCAGTCCTCTTTTCATTCTTTGCCGACACAAGTTAAGTTTAATTGCGAAATTACCAGAGAACTCTAAAGGGAACGTGAGCCTGAGTAGCACCTGTTTATCAACGAAAAGATGCCACTGTAAAGCTGTTTTGCCTCAAATTTCCAGTTTAGGTTAATTCGTCGTTCAGTTATTAGCATAACTAGTTAATAATATTTTATGCAAAAAAAAAAAACAGCGAAAGTCCACCGCCGCAGGAAAACACGAAGGGAGCCGCCAGACGCCTCCCATAGTCCCCCGCGGCAGCGGCGACCCGGAAGAACTCGAGCGGCGGCCTTTCAACTTCCTCTTTCCGTCTTAGCTGCTTTTAGGTAGGAGACCAACATTTTCTACTGTGGCTAATCGCCTTTCAATCTCACTGTATACCATGTCATCCACTCTGCTGTACGGTCAATAAGTGCAGAGCAACATCTAAGGAGTGCGCACACGTCTCTGATTCCTATGAGCGAGGCCAGCGTGTGTTTAATAGACGTGTTTGTCCTGTCTGCCGGCATGACGTATCACGTTTCTGCTATTTTATGCCTGTCATTTTCCTTAAGGATCGGAGCCGATTCCGTTGCTTTATCCCCCGATTTAGACTCGGTGTCGCTGCGCTGGGGCACGTAGCTGATTTTCGGCGACTGTTTAATAATGTAGTGCGTAGGCATTAACCGTGCCGCCTGTGTTTGCTCCTAAGCTCGCAATGGGACGTGTGATTAGGGGACAGAGGAAAGGTGCCGGCTCGGTTTTCCGCGCCCATGTGAAGCACAGGAAGGGGGCTCCCAAACTGCGGCGCATCGACTTCGCCGAGCGGCATGGCTACATCAAGGGCATCGTGAAGGTACTGGGGCTGCACGCCTTGCTGTGAATGTGGGACGTGTTACGGCCTGGGGGCGGGTGGCGAGTCACTGTGCGCCCTGTGACCATCGCAGGACATCATCCACGACCCGGGCCGCGGCGCCCCCCTGGCCAAGGTGGTTTTCCGGGACCCCTACAGGTACAAGAAGAGGATGGAGCTGTTTATTGCCGCAGAGGGTATCCACACTGGCCAGTTCATCTACTGCGGGAAGAAGGGTAAGCGGGGAGCTGGAACACTAACAGTAGTGCAGGCATTCGCTTGAGTTTTCTTGCAGCTTATTTCTTGCTGATCTGTATTTCTGAAGTGTAGGTGTTCCTGGCTTCTCACTAAGCTACGTTTGACAATTCTTTTATGATTAGGGTTTATTGTTTGACAGTACTGGTCAGAACTCGCTTGCTTGCCTATGTGGTTTTTAATGCTTCAGCAGGTAAGGTAATCTTTGCCCATTTCAGGGTCTTGGTTTCAAATCTTGTGGTTGGCAGAGTAATCATGTCACTATTAGGCTCAGGGGCAAGGTCCTGAACTCGAAATCCTCCTGGGATGCAGGCTGGTCCTTCGCTCTGATCCTAACTTCTGTGTCATGTTAGAGAGAAGCATCTGCTGAATGACATATGTGTGTCAACATTACGTGAAGTTGATGTACTGAAGTATTTTTGTATTGCGTAGTTTAGCGGTACTCTGATAGCCTGTTGGCGGCAGGCTGACCACTGGCGTTGCATTCTTTTTATTCTATCAGACGCTTTTATCCAAAGCGACTTACAGAAGAGGGGTGGGATATAGTTCTACAAGTGCTCCTTGGAATTTGGGCCAAGACTGGGCAATATATCACATTTTTATTCTATATTCGATTTTCAGTTCAATTCGATTTTTACATATGGAGTGGCTTGTTAATGTAACATTGTCAATTTTATTTATTTATTGGAAAGGTGGACAATTTGGTTTGCTGTAAAACGGCAGGACAAATGGATAGGACAGTGCTAGAGAAAATATGCTCACATGGACAGTGCCAGGCAAGGTAACACGGTGTACGACTGCTCGAAAAATGCTGTGCACCAGCAGATATGTAAGGTAAATTCAGGCAGGTGGTGCAGATGGAATAGTGACAGACACCCCCACAAAGCCCCGCCCACCCAAATCATGTTAATAAGAGGCCAGATAGTGAAGCGCAAAGAAACATACAGCTCAAAGGAAATGTTACAAGGTGCAAACATATTGTAAAGAGAAATGAGTGCCAAAAAAGAACATCACAAAAATATACAAATTCCAAAAATTTGGTAAAGGAAATTCTCTTCAATTGCTAATCTCTCAAAAACTGTCCATTTTGTTTGCAATGTATGCATGCTTTTGTTTACTGCACACAGGTTTGCAGAGCAGTGTGGCCACAATTGACTCAATACATTTAACTTTGGAATGACCTAGTTGTTACATACTTGAAATTATTCAGTCAGTTGCATTTAGTCAATTTATAATTCCTTGTTTTGCTTCATGTGACAATTCAGCAGATGAAGAAAACAGCACTAAATAGTGATCTTTTTTGATCAACATTGTGAATGAGAACATTATAACTGAACAGTCTAATTGTTAAATACCTAAAATGTTCATTTAAATTTCAGGCACATGGATATTTAGTAATTTGTATTTTCTTCTAATAGATGTTTATTCAATTTGCTTCACATATATATTTGTTCAGCAGATTTGTAATTTTTATGTTTTCTGTTTAGTTTGTTTGCATCATTCCAGTAAAACATTAATAGTTAATGTTTTGTAATCCATGACTGTGGTCAGCACCACAATGGAAATGAACTGGCTCCTCCCAACAGCTCAGCTTAACATCGGCAATGTGTTACCTGTGGGAACCATGCCTGAGGGTACCATCGTTTGCTGTCTGGAGGAGAAACCCGGAGACCGGGGCAAGCTCGCTCGAGCCTCCGGAAACTACGCCACAGTCATCTCCCACAACCCTGAGACAAAGAAGTCCAGAGTCAAGCTGCCCTCTGGATCTAAGAAGGTCATCTCCTCTGCAAACAGAGCTGTGGTTGGTAAGAGCCAGAGCTGAGGTTTAGGTGCCTGGTACTTAATAAGGTTCTGTTTAAGTGTCCCATAACAATATGTTCCATTTCCGAAAAAGTGCATGGAGTTCTAACACATGGTGTTTCTAGGTGTGGTTGCCGGTGGTGGCCGTATCGACAAGCCCATCCTGAAGGCAGGTCGTGCCTACCACAAATACAAGGCCAAGAGGAACTGCTGGCCTCGTGTCCGTGGTGTGGCTATGAATGTAAGTGTGCTTCATTTGACTTGTTTTATTAGTACAGTGGGTTCCTATTTTACGTTATTTAAAAATGCTGTATATCCTCAAGTATATGCAGTTGAATGATGCAAGTCAGAATGACATAAATCGTACAGTTATGTTGTTCATGACTCATTTGTCAATTTGTTTAAAATACACAATCTGGTATACATAACACTTGGTGTAAATTGGGATCCCTTCGTTGAAATGGCCATTAAATTAGTTGGCTAAATAATACTAATGATGATTGATACTTTATTGATCCCCTTGGAGAAATGTTTTGACAGCAGAAAGCCGAGGTTGAACTTGGCTTTAGCCAGTTAGTGTTTGAGCTCTAAACTGCCCTGTGTTCTTCCTCTAGCCTGTTGAGCATCCTTTCGGAGGTGGAAACCATCAGCACATCGGCAAACCCTCTACTATCAGGAGGGATGCGCCAGCCGGACGCAAGGTTGGTCTTATCGCTGCCCGACGTACAGGCAGACTGCGTGGAACCAAGACTGTCCAGGAGAAGGAGAACTAAAGCCTGCATTCTTAATAAAATGTGTTTGGGGCACCAGAACCCTGAATGGAACTGTTTTGTGTGTGTTTTTTGTGTGGCTGACTTGTTATAGCCATGGAAATGGAGATGTATTTCTGCAGCGTAGATGACATAGAAACACACACAATGGCTAGGTTGCAGAATGGAAAAATGGGTGAAAAGGTAATAGATATTCTGTGTATATGACGACACGGGAATTTGCGTCATTGAAGGGTTAAGGGTGTGTGAGCAGATGTCAAATGGTAAATACTTGGCATAAGAATTTCCTTTTGGTCTTCCGTCACTGAGGGGTAGTGTATATACCTAAATATAGCATTGAACACACATGTGCAGTATTTGAAGTGTGCACCTTCGCAATTAATGTGATCTAATTTTGTAATACACAGTATATAACAGGAGGGATAGAAGTTCAAAATTGATAAAGATTATCAAATGTACAACTCTGTAAAACTGAAGATAATCCTCTAAATCATTCTGAAACATATGGGTATAGCTGAGATGAGATATGCAAAAGAATGCTTATGTGCCTCTGCATAGCAAGGGTTTCTTTCAATACCTGTTGTAACGCAGAAGGAACAAACGTGGCATGTAGAGAAAATAGCATGTTTACATCCTTTTTTTTGCTGTAACTACTTTAACGGCCTTCTCTTACACTCATGGGCCTAAAAGGTGAAATGAAGGATGGTGGGCAAACAGTGGAAGACTGCCAGGATTAATTGAAATACTATTTATTTTCTTTTTAAAAGTAGAATTTTACAGTGTGTTGGGTTTGTACAGTGCTCTAAGGCAGATCATGGGATTTTATTATTCATGCATGTTTCACAAGAACTTTGAGTTATTGAAAACAAAAATGTCAAAAATTATTCTATTAACAAAAAAAACAAAACAAAAAAAAAAAAGATAAAGACAATGCTAAGACCTTACAGGCAAGTGGAGTTTTTGTCCCCTGAAGGAAGAATGCAAAAGAATGGCCTGTAGTGCATTAGCGGAAGGGTTCCAGTCTCTGTCCAAGCAGTACAACATTGCACCAGTACACCCTGTGGGTTGTCCACTTTCTTCCTATGGTTTCCACTTGTTGTCCTTGCCCAGGATGCATTGCTCTTAGGAAGCAAAATCTGCCTTAGGCCTCTACAGCACAGTAAGAAACAATATAGGCCACAGGTTTGGATTTGGCAAACTTAGGCTAAACTTTTTGCAAATACACACTCTTTTAAACTGTGTCTTTCGTTGCCGTCGCATGTCCCCTTACATTTGTCGCGCCCCACTTATGAATATTCACCAAGACCTGGCGATTTGTTACATTTCTACCTGCATGAAGTATTTACAACATACTATAAATAAAATGAGACCGTTACAATGTCAGTATTCTTTACTTTATTCTTGCTAAGGGGCGCAAAGTTTTTTTTGTTTCGTTTCGTTTGTGCACAAAAAAAAAGCACACCGCAACTGTAAATCCAGAATTCAACGTCACCATGGCCAAAACAAAAGTCGGCAAAACAAGGCGGAGATTTCTGTACAGTCAGTCTCTTCTTTAAAAAATAACACAAGGACAAAATGTTCCTCAATATTTCTTCCCCCACAATTCAGCAAAATAATCCCTCTAAAATAAAATAGCAAAATAGTGAAATTAAGGTTTTTGGTACTTTGGACAAAATGACCACAATCAAGTTACCAATCAAATTCAATACTTACCATTTTCCCTAAATCCTAACGAACGATACTTTGCAACATGGCTAGCAGTTGCCCTTGACTAACCAGCAGTAATCGCACAATGCTGTTCATGTATGCATTTTCTATGGGTGATGGGCCTTCACACCAGACCATAGGAGAGGATTAGGTATATATACTTCAGATGGCTTAACCTTCATCTGGGCTGAAGTGACATGGTGGTAATTAGGAGTTAACCTAGAAGGCTTAAATAAAGAACACAAAGGACAGCTGGAGTAAACTACGCTCCAGGCATCCAGACGTAGGAAGAGAAATATTATTTCTTCTTGCCATTTCCTGTCAATGAAAACCATGTCTGTCCCACCAGAGACAGCAACAAAAGCTCAGGGGACAGAGGTGCACCTAAGAAGTCTCTCACTCTTCACAGCGCTTTCCGCATATCAGGAAAAGAAGGGAGGGCTCTCTCAGGCCGCCAGGGACGGCCGCTCCTGTGGCATTAGGAGTCTCTCTTTGGCCACACTGAATCTGGTGTCAAGCCATGCTAACATGTTACAGCATATTAACTAGTTTCAAAATGAATGAAAGAAAGGCAATGAAAGTTCTAGAACAAATGTTACTTATCACTTTCCACAAGAACAGAAAATGTCATAGTGTTAACCCGGCCATTCCCAAAACCTCATATCGACTCAGGCAGCGGAGCCAATTTGGCATGGTTACAGTGGTTGACACAAGTAATGGTTTGTCATTTTTTTCCTAAAATTTAACTGACCCAGACTCAGACTGCCCAGCAAAGTGATCAAGCAAAAGGTCTTTTTTTTGTAATTTTGTTCTGATACATCAGAATCTCTCCACCAGCAGAGTCTTGCTGCAGGAACTTGGAGACAAACAACATACTATGTACACCTTTGCCGTTTACACAAGAGCGTCAGGCCCAGTTTATTACAACACTATACACTTTGCACTGCAGGAAAGGTTGTATTTTATAACAAGAATTCTCTGCAGGGCAGACAGTGAATAAGTCTTTCCACTCCAGGTAAAATACAAAAAGAGCTGAACTGTGGGCACAAGGGACCTGGAGAGGTAATGAAGTGTAAGGCCTGGCCTTCCGCCTGGATCCAGTGTCTCGCTGGAGATGTTGGGGAGCTGGACGAGACGTTGGGCCCGTGGTTATTCTTTAGGCTGAGCTGGGGCCGTCTCCTCAGTGGCCTCCCAGTTCTCTTGTGCTCGCTGGCCCTGGCGCGGTGGGTTGTTCACGTGTTGTGCTGCGGGACCCGTGTACGGCTGTCCGTGCGGGTGGTTATTCTGCTGAACACAGACATAAGGCACATTCAGTGCTGCATTATACAGGGCGCCACACTGGGCCAGTGGCTGGGCAGATTCTACAGGGCCTCGAGGAATGCTACTACTTTTCAGCCTGATGTGAAACATACAATTATTAGTCAATAACCTTCAAACTACTCAGAGGTGTATTTGGCCTAATCAAGAAATATTTAAAATGGCAGCCAAATAGAAAAGATTTGCTGTGGAGGAAGTTGGAAAAACACAGGTTTAGTACAGGTTTAAGACAGACTTTGCATAGATGCAGCATACCTGTTGGTATTGTGTTCCTGGAGAGTGGGGGTACAGTGTGGTGTCTTCTGGGGGTGAAGTGTCGTGGTCATCTGGAGCTTCTTGGTCTTCAGGCTCCTGGGGAGATTTGAAAAAGAAAAGTGCTTACCCACAGCACCACCCATCTAAACACCTTAGTACAAAATGACATGCACCCATCCCGAAATTCCACTGAGAGCGGTTGCATCTCGACCCTACTCAATGCTCGTGATTCATCAGAAGCAGCTCTCTACGCTGCTTCACTAAATATATGCACAGAGTCTATTGCCGGGTGCTGCTTTTGGGATGCTCCTGACAGCTGAACAACCTGCCAATCAGGTAGCACTCTCCTCATGAATATTCATGAGCTCTCGCAGTCATCCAGAGAAAGCTCAGTGCTTCTGAACTGCTTCTAACATTTGAAATGACTCAAAAGAAAACAGCTTCTTCTTGGTTAGCTGTGACGTCAGGTCTAGAAAAACCAAAACATGGCCAACGATGTTTGGGATTTCCAGGATACAGAAAAAGCAAATAACTGAAACAATTCCAGTCGCAGGAATTCCACTTCAGCGTACCAAATACACAACATTTCATATGTCGTCATCTATAGCCAGGGCTTTATCATTTTCACTGGTATCAGACATGGCTAGACTAAACGGACAGATGGCGCGCAGTGCTGGTGACAGGGACACCATGTCCTGAGGACATACATGGAGGCTGTCCAAGGAATCAAGCTACAGGGACATGAGTCTTACAATGAGATGCTTGTGTTGAATTTGGATGTACAAGGTACATAAAAAAATCACTCTGAATAAACCCGTTCTAACTTAGAAGAGAACTACCCCTCTCCCCGAAAACCCTACCATTGGTGCCACATGAAAATGACCGACTACAAAGAGTCTAGTTCAAACCCACTTAGGCTTCTGCCTTCAGCTTTGGCAAGTTAGCACATTACATTCTTGTTGCTCAAGGCCAAATATAAACTTAAGGATCAAGTTCTGCGTCAGCTGTAAGGGGGTGGCCATACCTCCTCGGGACACAGCTCGCAGGCCTTGGCCAGGGTCATCCTAGCACTGTGCGAGCGCTCCAGGAAGTAGCCATTGGAGGTCTCGTTGCTCTGCACTGGGGGGGACCAGTTGTTGTAGGTGTACTGGGGGTTTCCCGTGTAAGGCCGTCGCTCCAGCTCGTCGCCCAACCACTCCACTGCCCACGTCCATTTTCTCTTCAGGTCTCCATTACTCTGTTAGTAGAGGAGGTCACAACAAATTCATCCAAGGGTACAACCTGATGACAACTGTAAACTGATAAGTCATTCTCTCAGAGCCAACAGTACCTGGAGGATCTGGTACGCTACTGAACAATTAGTGAAAAGTGCCACCATGCACTTTATGCACTGGTAGGCCCTCTTCTGGTAATGGTTTTTGGAGCGCTGAATGGTGTCAAAGAGGCCATCTCGGTCATCGGGGATCCCCTTCAGAGCGTTGTGGATCCTGCGGGGGCAGATAAGGATGTTTGGTCCCGCCTTTAAGAATGTGGGCGCAGGAGTACTTGAGTTATAATGCACCCAACCTGTGGGTCTGCCAGGAGTCCTCTATTAGCAAGATCTGAAGCAGGAGGTCCAAGTACGGTCTGAGCTCATAGGTGTAGGAGTATGCCACCTAAAACACAAGAGAGCCCAGTGCAGAATAACGTGTAAAGGTGAGGCCGGTGCCACAGGGCCCAGGAGGGACAGTGCACGCCTGCTGAGGCACCTACCTGCCAGAGCAGCTCGCTGAGCACCGTGGAGGAAAACTGCGGGTTCTCCCAGCAGCTGAATCGCAGTAATTTGACCGTCTCCTCAGAGTTGCTGCAGTCCTCGATGATCTTCTTCACGTAACTTGTGCGTACAAACAGGATCTCTGCCACCAGCTGCTGGACAGGCAGGATGGGCTGCGACACGTTGGGGTCACCATAGGGGTTTGGCAGGGGGGGATTGCCTGAGGGAAGGGCAGACATTGCTGCATGTGTGAGTAGATCTCTGGTCCAGTAAACATGGGGCTAATTGGAACTGATTTAATCTATTTAGCCACTCAGGGGTAAATGTATTAGGCAATGTGAACAGCCTGTTCCTACAAAGAGTAAATGGCATCGCTATAACAACTCCATATATGCAGCAGGCAATGGTAAGAGGTTACAGTTACTGTGCAGCTATGTATCAGAATGGGCAAGAAATGTGAAGCTAGTGATTCTGAATATAACAACTGCTGGTGCTGGACAAGGCGGTCCTGATGGATCAAAGGGATGATAATCACCATTGATGGACGACTGCATTCGAGATGAAACGTCACAACAGCGCACCAGCTGGGAAACCACAGCGTACAGCTTGCCCAGTTCCGCATATTGGTATTTGATGGGTGGTCCGGGCCCTTCGTCCAGAGCGACCAGCATGAAGGTAGCTGGCACGCTTAGCTTCAGCAGCTGGGTCTTCTCTGCCACTCCTGCAAGGGGGGGGGTTGTTTACCTCACAATCAAAACAAAGGAAGGGGCCCCAAGGCCAGCTGGACATGGCAGATGCTTACCCAGGTTGGCATACATGACGAAGAGGTTGAAGTACTGCTGCAGGTGACGACCGTGTTCAGACACCTCTCTCCGCAGCAGGTTCAGCACGGCTCGCAGCAAGTGGTCACTCAAGCTCAAATTGTCGCAGGCCTGTTGCTAAAAGACACGTTGTTAGCAATCGCTTTTTGTCTAGGTAACAAGCCACACATATGGTGTAAGAATTGGGGTAATGAACCAAGGGTCTAACGTTAACAGAGACTGTTATTATTACATAGCCTGTTACTGCATATTCTCCACAGACCCCATTTGTTTTACTAATTTTGGTATACCTGACTGGAAGGCCCTGGGGAGGCAACTGGTGAAGGACAGGGGCCATCTTGGAGAGAGAAGTGTGCGATAAACACGAGGAGCTTGGCGAAGGCGCCCCGGACTTCGGCGCTGGGGCACTCCAGCAGGTACTCGGAGAAGCGGTTGGGGTACGCGAAGAGCACCTTGTGCGCCAACCAGAAGCGCACGCCCTTGCTGTGCCGCAGCAGGATGCAGAGCGCGTCATACCTAGGAAGAGGCAGCAATGCATAAGGCACCGAAGCGGGGCCTCCGGAAGGGCACCCGCAGCCAGCCAGGCTGCAGCACTCACCAGTCACTGGCAGGACCACGCACGATCTTCTTCGTGTGGAATCCAGTGCTGAATAGAAACTTCGCAGCAAGCTGAATACTAATCAGAGCTATTTCTTCTGCCTCCGGCAAAAGGTGATCTTGTCCTGATTAAACCGAAAATAACACCTGACTTAAAACCCTTCCTCAGCTCTCATCTTACAGCACCTGCCAGAGGAACCACAACTGTATGAAAATGCTATCTGTCACTGGATCTCTCTGTATGAGACGAGAGATATGGAAAAGTTAAGCTTTACATTCAGCTCACAGTCTATGCCAAATCCGTTTCTGTCCTGCTCTAAAGCAGTGACAATCCTGGTCTCTCTACTCCTAGGCTGATGCTTGAAACAACTTAATGCCTGCATACAGTCTCAAACCCAATATTATGTATGCCATTTCTGTTGAAGCACACCCAAATATGTGGAAAATTGTTCGGGGGGGTGGGGGGTGGGGGGCATGGTGGACATGTACCTGGGGGTGGGCTTAAATAGACACTGTTACAGGTCAGGAGTTTCTTTATGAACTGGAAATATTCCAGGCTGTACTGCATGCGGTTGTGCATGAACTGCACGTTCTGCTTGCGCACGCTGCACTCGAT
>JAODKM010000034.1:15424601-15441138 GCA_026780845.1 Petrocephalus sullivani
ATGTAGGCGTTCCACCACCTCTTCTGCCGGCGGTAGGACATGCGCTTCATCATGTGGTCGAAGACCTCGCCCATGTACTCGCCGCCGAAGCACTGGTTCTTCATCTCCTCGTCGTCGTCCATCTTGCACTCGGTGACATCTCCGTCGTCAAACTTGTACCAGCGGTTCCGCTCGCCGTCGCCGCCATTCCGCTGGATGATGTAGGAGTAGTAGTGCCCCCCGCTGGCCTGCCCGCTGTGCACCAGCACGCCAACCAGCCGGTACTTGGAGCTCCCCGCGGCTTCGCCCTCCCCAGGCTCGTTCTGGATCACCTGGTTCTCCGGGTGCACGTCGTCGCCCTCCAGCTTGGCCACGCCCGCCACCGTGTAAGGCTCCATGTCCAGCTCCCGCGGGAACTCAAAGTAGTCATTGAACTTGATGGCGCACTCCCTCTCCCAGTCATAATCAAAGCGCTTTAGCTGGATGGCCAGCACTGGGGGCAGCTTCTTAATAAGCAGCCGCTTTACAGTGTCCACCTACAGGGGGCATAGTTTCAGTCACACAAGCAGAAATTTTGACCAACCATTAGCAATTCTTTGTGCTGAAGTACTACTGGCCAGGGGTCAGAGGTCAGCTGACATCTTTCTCCAGATCACTATATGAAACACCCATCTAGAAACAACTTGAGTTCATTCAAAGTTCATTTTTGAAGCCATGTCAATATACCTTCTTGTTGCATTTTTCACAGTGGTAGGCATTGGCACCTTCCAGTAAGTCACCTTTGACATACTGCTCCATCGAATCAAGGAGGTTCTGATGGTTTCTAATGTCCACATTCAACGTAGTGAAGGACTCCTCACATTCGTACCTGGAACACACATATCCATCCATTATCAAGGCAGCTGCAATATTAAAGACTTGGATGCTCTTCAAACTGAAGTGTCATGGGCAGCCTACCTGTGAGGACAACCCTGACAAATCTTCTGATCAGCAAAGGAGCCACCCAAAACCTTACTCAGCATGGGTGGCTGCCCAAGAGCTTTCAGGGCTTCATCCAGACTGTCCACCAAAGAGTTAAAGAACTCCAGTGCATCATGCTGCTCTCTCAAGTTCACCGGTTCCCCCCATAACCTGCAGAAATAGAGTCACACACCCTTTAAACCACAGGCATCTAAAGACTTCATCAGTACTAGCATCTTTCCACTCCTGAGGGTCTCTGCTATCACACTGTACACAAGGTGACATACTTCCCTGACAAGTATTAATATTATATTAAGCTTTTATAAAGTACTGAAAGACTGAGACAATCACCTGAATTGTTTCCAGAACCCTCGGGGAACATAGTACTGTAACCTAGATGCAGCCAGATGTCCAAAGATGACCTGCAGGTGGCGCAGAACTCCAATGTTGTACTCCTTCCTGTCTTCTGATTTATTAGCGGAAGGCTTGTCTTCAAATTGATTGTGATAGCTGAACACCTCATCCCGGGGATCCACATTGCTCTGCGCATACAGAAGCGGCACCTTCACAAGCCATGTACACGGCACTGTATCCCCCATCTTAGTGCAAGACCTTTGCCTGTATGTGCTGACGTACCTCGTTGTCCTGCTTCTCGTCCCCGGACATGTCGTCATCCATCTCGGTGCCCGTGCCCTCGATGGCCAGGATGCCGTTTCTGATGGGCGGGATCATGTACAGCTGCTGGATCACGGAGTTCATGTAGCAGGTGGCTCCCGCGTTCTTCAGACCCACAAAGCCTTTGGTGGGCCGTGGGCCCACGGGTGGCAAGTACTCCCACTCGCTAAGAGTTTCACCACCTAACGTATAAAATGACAGCACCTCTGTTTCAGCCATTCCCTCCAAAGAGCTGAATTATTATAGATATTGCATAAAGTGGTGAGGGGTATTTGTAAAATGAACGGGAGAACAGATAAACAGATTTAAACATCATTTCATTCAGCTGTGTAGTTCCTGCTTGGATACTGCTTACACCAAAATCTGGGCATTCACCGGAAGCTCAGCCTAGCTGCATGATTCTGCTCCAAGGCAGCAATATTCTAAAGCCAAAAAGAAACTGGTACCTAAGTAATACATATCAGTCAAGGTGTCGACGATCTGTTTGAGGTTGCGCACGCAGCCGACGGCGAGCGCGACCAGCAGCTCGAAGGCAGCGTTGATGGTGGCGGGGGTCCCGCACACGGGGATAGCCTGCTCGGCAGGGAAGTCCCCACTCTTCATGAACTGTAGGTACACGTTGGAAGCCGGGAAGATGAAGTCATCAATCAGCTCCTGTAGGAAGCAGGATGGCCAAAGCTGTCACCACTAAACCGTGAGTACAGCAGGCACTGCCAAAGAAGCACAACTCAAGTGCAATAACAAAACTGAAACCTCAACAAGACAACATTAAGGCGCAAGTCAAGCGGCACTTTCTTCGCTGAAATGAGCGATCAAAAAACCACAGCGAGACCCATATCCGAATCATCAGAGCGACCTGCCCCATGCTCACTTTAATCAGGTTGGCACCACCCTTTTCACAGCCGATGTAGTACTTCTTCTCTGGAGTTTGGAATGCCAGCAGCTCCTTTGTGACACCTAGATGGCCCTCTAGAATGGTCTCTTCCAGACCAGTCTCACCAGTCCTTTTTACTTCATCCTAATGAGAAAACAAAATGCTATTGTTAAAAACACAAACAGCAGCGTAGACTTCCTCAGAGACAGTGTGTTTATTTATCCGAGCTGAATGTGCTCTAATAATCTACCTTGATTCTTTTCAACCAGTCAATCTCATTGTTCAGCAACACTTCAGCATTGGGCAGGTTTATACTACTGTTGTATGCGTAGTTGAGTAAGTGCCTTAACAAAGTGAAGTAATCTCCCGCGTGCTTGGCTCGCTCTTTTGCAGTGCTCTGTAGGCCCAAAGGAAAAAAAAAATCATTATCAATTTTTAATATTCAGTCCATGACATTTCAGCATGCCTTGCAAAACTGAAATGGCAAAACTCTCTCGCCTCATCACAACTCAATAATTCATAATACTTACACCTAAAACAGTGAAAAGAAGGGTGATGAAGAACAAGAGTGGTCTGTGTCCCATGCAACACCTCGTTGCCATGAGAAAGAACTGTTCCTGAGCCATCTGCCGTACAGACCTACATGGGGGAGGGTTAATACAATAAGGAGCCACTCTCTAGAAAACAACTCAAAACCTACAGACAACACTACAGAAATGTAAATAACGGTGCGGAGCCAAAGTGGAGGCCTGGGTCACTCACTTGCTCTGGCAGTGCAGCAGCAAGTCGATGATGAAAGTCTGCCAGGCCTTCTCTTTGCTCAGCGTGTCCAGAGCCGTGGGAATGAGGGCAAAGCAGAGCGTCATCCCCTCCAGGGCTTCACAGCACACCTGCTCGTCCTCCCCGTCTGGCTCGTTCCCCGCGTTGGTCTGCACAGAGCCACATTAAGCACAGCGGTGAGCAAAGCACTGAGCGATTCTGAGGCTGCTGCATGATCCTGTATCGGATAAAAAGCAACTTAGCAGGATGTGTAATACGCATCACCTTCTCGTATATCTTGCTGATCTCCTCATTGGAGCTGAAAACCAGTTGCACCGAGCCGCAGCCTGACGCCCAGATGACCTTCTGCACGGCCCTTATCACAGAGATGTCTGGGATATACTTAGAAGCCTGGAAGAAGTTCTGTTCGGAGAGAGGAATCATTTACGGGAGAAAAACAGCACCTTAATGTAAGACAGGAGTAAGACACCTTTAAGGTTCTCAGATAGGTTTGGATGATTAAACAGAAAATGCATGAGTAAAAGACTGAGCCATGTCTTACTAACATATTCCCTGAAATAAATATGTAAGCTATAATACATTTAAATGTTGTATGTTGTCATTGTCGACAGCCAGCAAACTCTTAGTGGTGGATGATCCCATATACTCACTTCTGACCACCCCCCACCCCACCCCACCCCACCCCTAATGCTGAGAGGACACAACCCACCTCATCAGAGATTTGCTGGGCTAACCGGATGGCAACGTTACGCAGCATGCACTCAGAGGATGGGTTGGGAATGCTCTGGAGTGCACTCTGAAGAACCAAAGCCTGGTCATGGGTAGCCTGGTTTATCTTATGATGGGGGAAAAAGGTGAAATATAAACAAGTGTCCTCAAAAAAGGGAAGCTGAAAGATCCCGCCATTGGTGTGCTTCAGCCACTCACTCTCGTACCTTAACCCCTTAAAATACTATTGGTTGCCATTAGTTGCATTTGGATTTGCAGTTGACAACTTCTTCTAGATGATGGGAGGTTACTAGTAATGGCTAGGTTTCACTTCTGCACAGCACAAAGTATGAATAGTACAAAAGATGTTGTACTATTCACAGTCAAGAGAGTATTAAAGAGTATATCTTGTAGTCAACCAATCATAAACCAGCAATGCTTTTTTTTGATTGGTCAATAATCAATGTAAATAACCAAGCTACCTAGCAAGCCATAACATGGCAACAAGACAAGCATCCTACTGGTGGTTCCACAGACGCATCAAGCTTAATTTTAATGGCTGCAAAGTTCAATTTGTGGTGTATTCTTGAGTTTGAATAAACAAATTTGCTGAAACTTCCGAAAGGGCCCAAAATACTGACGACGCATTTACTGAGATGGTTAATTAACAACATATAAATTTAATGAAGCCATTAATTAATTATATGTGTACTTGCTATTTCACAGAATTTGGAACACCACAGTAGGCCCAGGGCAGGTTTACAGCTGATGGTCAGTAAGAAGCAGCAGCAGCCTTCAAGGTAAGCATTTTGCAATTTAGCATTAATAAATGTTAAAGCATGGGTACAGCATGGAAATTATAGGCAACACTTTCTTCTTTTCTGGACAAATGAAATAAATCTCACTTACTGGTGATACAGTTCCTTCCCCAGCTGGTTGGCAGGCTTCGGCGACAGCCTTCACATGGCCAAAGCCAACTGCTGTTAATAACAGTTTGGCTATTTTCAGGGCATTTAGGTAGGCGCCCCGCCTTGTCTCCATATCAGCATTTGGGAGGAAGTTGTTCCTAGTGAGCATGCTCAGAACAAGGGGCAGCCCACCACTTTTTAAGAAGTTGTACTGGAAATCACTAGCATCCTCCCCAAGAGTGCCACTGGCAGGCATGAGCAGGGCATATACAACCTATAACAGCAGACAACACACGTCAACCACTGTTTGGATAGGTACAATTACTCCATGATGTGTTCTAGTGCTTGATCAAACTGACCTCTGTGAGATAGAGCACTTGCGAGGCTGAAGGGCCAAAGAATCGGGAATCCAGGGTTGGGCTAAGGCTGCTATCACCCAGCTTGGCATGATCCAGGCAGATGGCTCGCAAGGTCTCCACTGTAGTGTTATCTACACAGTAGCCAGAATTACATCACAGACTGCTGAAGCACTGAAATACCCAAGTGCATCTTGGTCTGACTGGAGCCTCGTCTCTTTCGTTGAGTGGATATTTCAGTTACGATATTACAGTAAATAACAGGTGAAGAGCCAGGGCTGTACTACCTGGAGGCATGAGCTTCATGAGGACACGTGCGCCATCCCTGAGTAGAGGCATGTTCAGGCTACACCCCAGATCTGCCACTTGCCACAGGAATGAAATGTAGCGCAAGTGCAGGGACATAATCTGGAAAATGTCAGGTTCCGTGTGATTAAAGAACGCAGTTCTTGCAGGTTCTCACAGAACAAAGAAACAAAACAAGCCTGGCCCCATTTACTCCCAGCATGAAATGCAAGTATGCTTTCGATCCAATTACAATGTGATGCATAATATATAGGTTACCCATAATCCATTGTACACAAGCCAAAATGTAGAGAGAAAGAGAACAACTTACCACGCCTGGAAGACAACTTTCCACCTCGGGGTTGGGCCCATCACTATAGTGATTTCCATGGTTTCCAGGAGACCCAGTTGAGGAATCAGATGAGCTGTCAGGACTTGAAGGCATATTGGAACTAATCTGAGTAAGTTTGGCTGTGATCAGCTGAAGAAGGAAAAGCAGGGGCAAATTTTAGTCATATAATGGCAATTAAAGTAGTGAATTTACAGCCCAATGGCTAAAACCAGAACAGAAACTCTCCATCTGACTGACGGAAGACCAAATCTAACAACAGGCTGCACTAACATGCTTCAGAACCTACCGTTTTGTCCTTGAGATTGAGCTGTCCAATTAGCTTCTTGTCATCAGCAGGATCCACCATTTCTCCCCCAATGAAGAGTTCGATTTTTGTGTGAGCACTGTTGGCCTTTATCCGAGTCAAGATGCAACGCCGCACTGAACCAATTGTGTCATTTGTGTGAGACCAGATATCCAGGTCATCCACCTGCCGGCCTTGGTTTGGGAATCGCACAATAAGCGTGATGTGCTTGCCTCGAAACGCCCTGAGGATCAGCAAAAAAAAAAAAAATCAAACCCAGCCACGTGGAACTACCAAGTTTGTGACATTCTTCAGACAGGGTGCACTGTGGGATTGTTCTCTCCATACCTTGACATTGGCAGTATGGTTCTCTCTTCATGGTAGTCACTGTCACACTCATTAATGTACTCTCGCAGGACCGTTAACACCCTCACCATGCGGATGGCCTCTTGCCTGGCACAATTAATGCTGTCTTTGTCTCCATCCAAAACACACAGCGTGTCATAGGAGGCTTTCAAACGGTCAAAACAAGACTGGATGAAGTCTTCATGAATCTCAACCTACAAACAGCACAGAGGGTAGGAATTTATTGAAACCTGAAATGGTCTTTTTCTTCAACAAAAAACAAGAACGTAGAGGAACCTAGAAGCCGGCCCTTTACCTGATTGGCTTGCAGTTTTGGCCCAAGGTTAGTATAAATCTCTTTCAGCAAGTCTATTGCTCTGCTGGCAATGTCATCACTTCCTTGTATCACCACCTGTCCAAAAAAGAAGGGTAAAAAATGAACAAAAATCAATGCAACACTTATGCAGAATCTTCAGGTTCTGGGGAACCAGGGTGTTGGAGGATGGAACGTAGTCTACAGAGCAGATGCTGTGTACTTTAGATGTGGTGTGGTCAGATTCAGCAAAATGGAGATTAAAATGACCGCTTTCAAATGACAGGAACCATTTTTACAAATCACACCACTGACTGGTCTCAGTATCTACATTTACCTATTAGGTATATTACATGCAAAATATGAAGAAACTTCACTAAGTATTTCCACTGCATAAACCAAATGGCACAACAGTAAATTAAACGGGAATGTTCAATTAACATCCAGTACAGTTTCTTAAAAGCTCTTCTCTCTAATCAGAGTGGAGCATAAACTAGCTCTGCAGTTGTTTAAACTGACATTAGGTCTGCAAACCTGCCTCAAACACAGAATTATAGTGATGCAGAGTATCATTAACTACATGTGTAAGCTGGCTAGTTACAAAAAGAACAAGGGAAGTCAGCTAATGTCATCTAGCTAGGATAGCTAAACACTTCCGGAGTAGCCAAATTTCAGATATGAACCTACCCTCCACAAGTAATCCAGCCCAATCAGCTCTAGGTCGTCCATCATGTAGGCCCTCCGCTTAGCCACCAGCTTCCCCTCCCTACAATTTACCGCCTTGAAAAAGCGCTCAAAACACTTCATGCCGTTTTCCGTCAGAAGCGATGGGTCCAGTTGCAGAACGTTGTTTTCAAAAAAGTCTTTGTTAATGTCTGGGTCCAGGTCCGGCTCATCCCCCATCAGTTTGGAGTACCACTTGAAGCAGGCCTCACGGTCACACAGGAAAACTGCGTTCTCTGCCAGGCATTTCCAGATCTGCTTGGCCTGTGGTGCACACAGCCACAACTGCCCATCCTTCAGCAGAAATCTGATAAAAACATGCAGACACTGAGTGCACATCCAGTCCGAATTCAGCTAATGGTAATAAATGAATTATTCATGCGCATGTACTGGGTAAACACAAGGTACATCACAAGACACAAAATGTCTTCCCAGTCAGCTCTACTTGGGTGTGCAGCTATATACAGCCAGGAAGTGTTATGAGTCAGCACCAATACAAGACAAGACCACACTTACTGAATTGTGTTTAAATGTAATTCACTGTACATTTGGCTGGAGCTCTAATTTCATTGTGTTATTAAAAACCACCACCAGTCATAAGTAACATCAGACAGTAGCATATAGTGCATGATACTGGTGCAAGTGTGTTCATCTAGACAGAAAGGACAGAATCCATCCCAGACCAACAGGAACAAGTTAATTAGGCTCCACAGCACGGCTGGGCCTCTGGTGCCCTCCCAAAAATGTGAATCTCCAAAGAAAATTTAAGGGAGCACAATAATCGTGGCTTCCACCTCCATAAAGCTAAATAAACTGCTCCGTAAATTGCTGCCGCATTTCTAATGACCAATTCAAGACCCTTAAATACAAATGCTTTCCAAGTAACCTAGAGTCTGACAGTCTGTTCCACATGAAGAGAGAGTTCACAGTGTAGATTATGTGCAGGCTAGAATCACCTCAAGAAGTTGAGTCTCTCCTGGACCTCCTGCACGTGGCTGTAGCGGCTGCCCAAGCGAACAGTCTGCGGGTCATAGTCCAAGTGCTCTGTGACACACGCACACAGAGGATTTACTAAAATCGCTGGTGACGAGAGCTACAAAGCTGTACTCAAACCCGACGATCTGCATAGTTTGAGCATCGCGATCACCCAGAAAGCCGCGGTATGCGAGCGTGCGGCGAGCCACCATGTTCTTCACCTTTAGCGAGCTGCCTCATGCCTTCCATGTATGCTGATAGGTTCTCAGCCACTAGGGTGACAAGCGCGTGGCTGTGCTGCAGCTGGTTAATCAGGTCGTGCCGATAGAAGACGTGGGGACTCCGCTGTGTCTGACTGCAAGAGACGGAGAGACTGTGAGAGTCAAGCTCCTCATTCTATGCCTCGCTATTTAAAGGAAACAACAAATAAGGCAATTACTTCTCATTCTCTGAAGACAGTGACTGAACATCTGCCTGAGAACATTAAAACTGAATCCTAAATAGAAATTATGAATAAAGTTGGGGACTAAAAGTTGTCTACGGATATGCTGCTGGTATTTGGACGAACGATCTGCTTCCTGTGTTCCCTACGGGGAAATAAAGTGTCAGAGGAACACACTGGCAGAATTCTGTCAAATAAATGACCTGGCCTGAACACACAAAGGGGTGATAAAAGTATGCACCCGCCATGTTGGGGAAGGAAAAGAAGTGGATCTAAGTGGTTGTGTCAGAAGATGCTGAGGTAAGTGCAAACAGAACAGGCTTTAAGAATCACCCGTTACAAATTATGGATCCGACATTCAATTTCAAAGCACAGCTCAATCAGATTTAGACAATTTAAGAGGTGATAATAAACCTCAAAATTAACTGTCAACTTACCCCACTAAGTTCTTTTCTATGTTAAAAGGTATTTTCTTTCTGAAAAAAAACAGGTAGGTATGCTACATTTTTCTACAATTACTTTATAACTTCATATTAGATATTTAAATGTATATATCGTATACATTATAAGTGTCTGATATATTTCTGGAACATTAAAACAGCTAAAAGCTAACTGGACAGTTGTTTCAACAAACTAAAATGGGAGCCCACCACATTCTGTCTACCACAACCTGAGAAAGTATGTTCCACTTAAAAAGTAGGTTAACGTACATCATGGAAAACTAAAAAGGAGTGCAAGCCAACTTCAACAGCAGACTTGGCTTTATACAGCATTATACAACAGTCAGGCCATCTCACTAATACTATGCTTCGCCGTCATGTTTGGTACAGAAGAAGAACCTGAATGCAGTACCAAACATTTGCTTACCTGAGGTTCTGCGGAGCCTCCCCAAATAAGCTGCAGATTTCCCGGATCTGCTTCAGTGCAGGAATCACCCACTTGTCGTTAGTTCTCAGTTCTTCTATGAAGCGATCTATCCACTGGATTTTCTGTGTGTCTCTGTCCTACAGTGTAAGAAAAACCATTATTATTAAACTCGTCAGAGAACACATACTATGGAGTAATGGTAAAGGAACTAAGCATAACCAGGTGCAAGTCGGGGTTATCATCATCAAAGAAAAATAAAACTAGAGAAAAACATTTTCGAAAACTTATATGAAATACAAAAATTAAACAAAAAAAAACATAAAAACAAATACTGCTTCCAAATCGAACTGGAACAAAATAAAAAACAAATACTTTGTTACGATTTTAAAATACTATTAAGCTAAAATAATTATCTTTCATTACCATCAATAAAACCTGGAAAATATTTTGACCTTTTCGAAGACATTAGTACACTGTGTTTTCATATAGGAGACATGCAATCTCTCTGCAACTGTCTATCCAAAGAAAATTACTGAAGCTTAAACTGAAACTAAATATATAAAATACACTGACATCTTTAAAATAAAAACTAAAAAATTGATAAAGCCAAACTGAAAACTAATAGACTAAACTGGATTGCAAATGTTTTTTTTTAATTATATTAAGAAAACTATAATACCCTATTCTTTACTATACTATACTACAATTCTGTTACAAGTTAAGGATTTTAAGTAAACCTGCATATAAAACTAGGTCAAGTTTCTGCAGGACATACCTGTGAGCAGCTGTAATCCAGGATCTTGATGTGAGCACTCAGGGCCTGGTCCATGATGTCCACAGGAACATCGTCACTGTGCGCCAGGTTCCACAGCAAGTTTAACACCTTGTGGGCCATGACCCCGTCCTTATCGTCCTCAGCAAGGCGACGTATCAGCTCCAGCAGCTTCTCTCGCTGCTTTTTGCTGGCATTTGTCCAACTTGCCTAGCATGAAAAGGACCGAGCAAATCATTATGACAGAGCTACACATTTATTGAAACGTGAGATTTTAAGATGAAAAACAAATTGTGCATTAATGAAATATTTGAATTAAGAATTCATTTGCACCTTGAAGCAATCAAAGAGATGATCTAGCTGCTCAGGAGAAAAATCCCAGGCTAGCTTTGCCAGGAGATCATGCATATTCTTGACAATAGCCTCGTGCTTTCCAGCCTAAATGAAGAGGAAGTGACAAATGAGAGCACAGACCACTACCAATCAGCTTTCTCCAACAGACAGCAACACAAGGCAGCTCAAGCTAACATCAGGACTTTCCAGAAGTCAATGCTGTGCTGTTAAGCCTAATAAGAAAGATGGACCCGATGACCACCAAGATGTCTGCCACAGGCCAATAACTGGTGTTACAGCCCATGTGAACCTGGATCCTGCCCCTTACGTTCAGAGACACACTATGGGTAATGGGAAATGTCATGTAGATTTCCGTGCTGCACCTGTGCTGCCCAGATGTTGTCCAGGTCTTGGAGTGTCAACGCCTTCTCCTTAATGACAAAGCGGAGGATCTTCTCCAGTTTCTCCACATACTGTGGCTGGTGGAGGCTGTCTCTGAGCACAATGGACAGGATGTGGTTCTGTTGGATCCATTCCTATGAGAGAACCACCAGCCCTCAGACACTCGGTAAAGGAAGGTGGCTGCTGCCTGCGTTAACTAAGACAGGCACAACAACGTACTAGAGCCACGCTAGAGATCAGAAGCCTAACAAACATACTGCCATGCGTTCAGCTGTGAGCCACTCCTCCTCTTCAGGACTGCCGTGCCGATGGGTGTAGTAGGAAACACTCGATATCACCTTGTTGACTTCATTTAATGCGTTCATTTTGCCATTGAAGGAGGAAATTTGCAATAACCTGTGGGATGCAAAAAAATATTATTCACATGGACCACCATAAGAATCACAGATTACTGTAAATTTAGCACTTTTTGAACGGACTTACCTAAGAATCATTTTTAACCTAAAAATCTCTAAGTTTTTCACCGTCTCCTCTTGCCCCGGTACCCGTGAAGCGAGGTTCTTCAAAGACTTGATTATCATTGACAATGCATCATTTTTGGCTTCATTCTTGGCTTCCTTTTTCAGCTCCTCATCAGTGAGGTTTTCTAAAAACTGTGGAACCATTTCTATAACTGGAAGGAAGTACTTCTTCAGCGTGTGCAACGTAAGAAACTCATAACACTGCCCGAAAGGCCTGTCGAAATAAACAAACAGGAAAAGCTGGCTCAGTACTGGATTCAGGAAATTACGTAACCCAAAGGTCTGGGTGAACTCTGGCCTGAGGCCCACTCTCCCATGGACCAACTTACTTAATAAGCGCAGCGATGACCTGAACATTCAAGGCCTGGCCGCTCATAAAGCGATCATGCAGTGTCTGAAACCCGTTTAACGTGCCAAATTTGTTTATTAAATCCACCAGCCAGCCCTGTGATAGGAAAGACAGATTTATGGTGAGCAAAAGCACAACAGCATCATAATTTCAGACCATCTGACAACAGGCAAGCAAGTGCCACTGCACAGAATCCAAAGTTCACACTGAGGTTCATACCAACGTGACTCTTCCCTTGGTTTAAGTATAAAGTGTGAGCTCAGGAACCCACCAGATGGGCACCAAGGAGAAAAGTACCTTGGGAGAGCGTGGGTCTGGTGGACGGGCAAAGAGCTCATCCTCCGCCAGCTGCACCCCTGCCGGCACCGTCTCAGAGGGCCGCGTGCCGTTGTAGATGTGGAACTTGCAGTGGGGATTCAAAGCCATGGCCAGGAGCTCCAGCAGGGGGAACCAGTCCTGAGAGAGCTTGGCCACACAAAGCTCCACCAGGCGGTGAGTGTTATTTATAATACACCTCTGTCAGTAAAGAGAGACCAGACAAGTCAACCATCAGTGTAGTCTCCTCTCTGAACAACTTGGCAAGTGACTAGTAATCCCTAGCCATTTCATGTTACGCTGACAGAAGACTTCACAAAACAAAAATGCTTTATTGATAAAGAAATATCATCATAATGTCTACACTGTACTCACATGAATCTCAAATTTCCAGCCGCTCACTGCCTCGTCCGTGAGAATTTTCGTGAAGGAAATTGTCAAGCCATCCCGAAAAAACCTCTGACATGCTTCACACTTGACATCCAGGCCTTGAAAGCAGAACAAAGTCAAGCCCATCAATGCCAAGGTACACAAAGTACAAGCCAACCACTTGAGAAGCATTTATTAATTCTAAAACAAACCTTCTCCAAAATGCCCAATTCACCTGGTTGAAATTGCCAAGAGAACAATAATGTTCATGGATTGTGTAGAACAATCCTGCCCTGGACCATTTGTACTGCTTAGCGTTCAGTGTGTAAGTTATTTACCACCATCCCGGAACTGGAATATGCGAGGCAGATGCAGACAGACTGCAGCAGTCCGAGGTTACAGTGCCAACGTGTCACTGAAGCTGTTCGTTTTAATAAAAGAAGCTTGCCATCATATGATTCATCAAGGAAAAGAAGAAATAGTTCACTGCCTTTGAGGAATTTCTTTTGCGGAATGGCAAACCTACCTTTTTTACAGAGATCTATAGCAGCCTCAAGAAGAACCTCCAACTCGCCCTTTGGTAAAACCGGAACCACCCAACGAGGCCTACAAGCCAAAAGAAGGTACCGATGAACACAAACACTCGCGGTGCAGACACAAACTACGCAGGGGGGGGGGGCGGACCGCACCGGTTGATCATGTCATCAAGCTTGGCCAGGTCCGTGTGGGGGAAGGCAGGTTCCTCTTCTTCCGCCTGCGGGGGGGTGTCCCCCTGGCTCTGCTCATCTGGAGGGCTCATGGGGGAGTTCTCATTCGAGGAGCTGGGGGATGATGTCTAAGACAGATGCACAAGCGCCGCTCAGACTAAATCAGAACTTCAGCCACTGCCCTGAAGTCAGGTTATGGTTAGGATTAGCATTATCATTATATGAGGGGAAACCATGCAAGACAGCAGTCATGATATTCAGTTTCTCCAGGAAGCTATGAGAGCTTATCAAAGGTCTTCCATACCGTACGATCATGTCTGCATCAGCTCCTGCAAGCATACCTTCAGCCCCAGAACATACAATACTGTTCATATTAATCCTCTGCTCAGCACCAGTTGAGGGGTTTGTTTGAGGACTTGTGTCAGTAGTGTCTGACATGTAAGGCAGACGTGGGGGCAAACAGAGCAGAAGCAGAGAGGTGATAAAAAGGAGGGGCATGTAGAGACATACCGTGCCCCCCACGCCATTCTGGCTGACCTACATAGTCAGCTTGTGTCAAACGCTGGTGCATAATGCATCTCACTTTCGCTTGTTCCTCTTTCATCGTGAGTGGGTATGAGAGCAAGCCTGCAGTTTCCCCACAGAGGCAGCACAGTAAAGGATAGGTCTTCTGTTAAGTCATAAATCAAAAATGACAACTTTCCATAACCAGTTCCAACCCATAAAATGTTGGTATACGTGCGCTTACCTCAGCCTTCGCTGGGGGAATCACTCATTTCAGACCTTGTCACTTACGTAACATATTACATAGTATAAAAATATTTTCTTTCCAGTCCCAAACTGATTAAAGGACCCAAGAAATATTTTGTAAACTATAATACGAAATATTAGTATACATTCTTATGATCCATTCATATGAATTTCCAGGGTTACTGGACATCTCTTACTGCATGTACTTCACAAACAATAGCTACAATCATTTACATTTATCACACAAATACTACCAAAGGAGATACAAAAAGATCTAGCTTATTCAGTCAAGTGTATAAACACTTTCCTCCTGAAGTTCTGGAACCTGATTCTCAAAATCTCAAATTTTTGCAGCTCTGGGCCATTTTTCTGTGTCACTTTCCCACCACACAACAGGAACTGTGACCATTATGCTAAATAAGTATGGAATATGCTCATAGGTTAAACTTCACACGTAATTCACTTATGAAACTACAGCGTCACCGCAAAACAATAGAAGATGAACAAGTCTTTTTGTTAGTTATTTGTTAATTATTGGAGGGGATCGATTGTGATCGAAACGTGACACAGCCTTTTATTTATATGACCCATAACATGTCTGTGATTCATTATTAAATCTGGCCAGTAGATTGATCTTTGATTTCCCACAGAATAAAAAACTGTGCTGACAAGTTTCACTGCCAGCACTGGTGAAATTAGACAATAGTATACTGCAAATATCAGTTATTGGTCAAAATTTTCCAATGCAGAAATATGGAGACGCACGTGGAAATATATTCAATGGCATTAAATGCTCCGATTCTTATATTCCTTTGCCCTGCACTTCCAGTCATTTCATTTAGGGTCAAACGAAAAGTACCGCATCTGGAGTAGGGACTAAAAGAAAGGTTCCAGAACTACCTCAGTGGAACTACAATTGGACTGAGGTCCTGTGGTGGGAACGCAACAGAAGTTTCTGGTTCCTGAAAAAAAAATCCTGGTTTAAGAAAAAGCTCCTGCGGTGAGGAAGCACCAGATTCAAAGGAGTCAGTGAAGCTTGGAAGTTTTTTTTTTTTTTTTTTTTTAAAAAGCTGCACACAGCCTGGACTTTGGAAAATTCTGGCATACTTGGATAACTGTTGATAAACAAACTTCAAATATCTGCCCAAAAGGCCCCAATACCTAGGTATGGTTCCCCAAGTAGCAGCTGATTCAGACATTAGTAAAGGTAATGGTCACCACCCAAAAAATATATGGCCTATTTCTAAAACTTAGCAATTCATTAGAACTTTGACTTCAGCAAAAAAAAAAAAAGCATCTTTACACAGTGCTGGAACCATTGAGAGGGAAGATGCATTTTTATCATTTTTTTAAGCATTTTATGCCACAACCACTAGAAACATTTATTCCACTTCTTCTGAAAAGAACACTACACTGAAGGTGGAACACGGTACTCACCTGGTTCTGGGGCAGTGGGGGCTGAGACTGGCCATCCGGAGCCTGGCCCTGACTGTCGTTGCCCCCCACGGGAGAGCCGCGGGTCGTGGCTGTCATACTCGACACAGGGCAGACCTTTGCAATTTTGTCCGCTTATGTCGTTGTGGCGAGGGAGGAAATCAACACCTCGTCAACCACGACGGAGAACCGGCACGAGTCTGTGTGAGGGAGCACCACCTGGAGCACAAGACGTTTTGCAGAGACCATTGCATAACCTGAAAGATAAAGCAAGACAAGAGGATTCCTTCTCAATCTGTAATGCCTGCAAATTCCATAGAGCACATAACATAGTCATACAACAATGGGCATAACTATTTCAGTCCTTTTAAGCACTGAATCTGAATTTAACAAAGCATTGTTTGCGTTTCGTACATTCCCACACTTGCAATTTTTAGAAAGAAATAATTTTAAATATTCAATAAGTACATTGCAACTTTTAGAAAACACAAGTACAAATGAAGGCAAAATAAAATATAGGATTACTGAAGTATCGTTAATCACTCAATTATGACAGTATTGAAAAATGAAGCGCAAATAATTGATCTTTGAGTAACGGGCACTGTTCAAAAAGCTATACATTAGACTGAATATTTGCAGCGTGGTTCTGACTAGTTCACCATTGAATCGGAATTCCAGGTTTCCCAGGTTTCCCAGCCGCTGAGTGAATTGCACCAAACTATAAAAGAAATGTAAACCACAGCACTGCATATTCTGAAAA
>JAODKM010000034.1:15468221-15480682 GCA_026780845.1 Petrocephalus sullivani
CCGGGTCGGCTGGCATAGTGTATTAGTGGCACAGTGGTTTTGGGGTAGTTTGCGGCTCAGTGTGTTACATGTGCCTGCGATCAGAAGGTCCCAGGCTCAAACCCCCGGGTTGGCTGAATGATGGGCCCCTGGGAAAGACCCCTATCCCCCTCGGCTCCCAGGACTGTCTGACCCTGCCTTCTCCGTTCTACATCACTTTGGATAAAAGCATCTGTTAAACAAAAATGTAGTATTGTCTCACATTTCTAGGGCTGGGGGTTTGAAGTGAGTGATGCATGTAATACATTGTGGGGACCAAATGTTTATAGAAATTAATAGAGATTCCCCTTAAAGATATGAAAAACGTGTGTGTGGTTTTCTGCTCTGGTTGCTTTGGCTTTCTGATGGGTTACTGCTGTTTCATCCTGCATTCCCAAAGCACCTCAGTGAGCTGTTAGCTGTGTCTCTGTGCTGGTGTCCTACAGGCTTCCCATCAGCCCACACATAAGGGGTGCAATGGAAAGATGGATTTACTCGATTACTTCCCTCTGCCTGACTGCTACCTTTCACCGATAAACAGTCTTCTATTAAATATCTATTAAAACTTGGACGATCAATAAACCCACATTGCCATCCTGATATACAGCCCTTAAAATACTGCTTTATGGAGTCAGTAGTGTGGTGAGACACATGGTTCTGGTTTTTCAGTGAATGGATATTTTGAAGGAAAAAATAGCATGCTTTGTGTTTTGATTTATGTGCACCTTGAAAATCTATGTCACGAAGCCTGATTGATGTGGGAGTCACTTGCAAATGCTTTATGGTGATGTTTGCTATTTTCCACGCTGCCTTTTCTTAATGCTGAATTAAACTCATTATGGTAAACATGGTCCTGTTTGCCTTATATTAAATCCCTCATGGACAATGAAACCGAATCTCACCTGAGTGATATTTGTTTGTTTGTTTATTAATTATTGTTTTTGAGATTGATGGTCATTCGTTTCTCGCCAGCCTACTTCAAACCTCTTTTCTGAGTGACTGAGTGACATTCCGTATTTTGGCCAGCAGGTGGCAGCTTTTCTCTTCAATCTTAAAAACTAACTTGTCAACTAGACTAAAATGTCGCAGTGGGCTCATAATGTTTAAACATTTAGACGTATCACACACATAATACACTCTTAATGTGAAATTCTCTTTATTTAAAATAATCTCCAGTTACTTACATAACTTGTAAGAAGATCCAGATGCATGTTTGTGGGTATTAAGAGTAGTGACAAAAGTATCCGAGTTTATGAGGTGATTATATAGGATTAAAACATTTTTGGAATGCTAATAATACTAGAAAGGGCAGAATAAAAACTGCACAATTTTCAAAAACTGTATGTCCAGTATGTGCTTGTGAGATACGTAAATACCTCAAAGTTCATATTTATCTTGACAAATACTAGCCCAATAGCTTGCCCATTCGACAGGTGTGATGTCATGACATTGGCTAATAACTAAAACCCACAGTCAAATGCTGGCTGTGCATTTTGTCTGCAAACTATAGCCTGTCATTAAGCTTTCTGTGAGTCTAAATCACCAGACAAATGCAGTGGATTAAGGATAATCTAACTGCACACCGTATTATTTTGTAGATATGCGGGCACTCACTTTTTCAGCTGTGCTGCTGTGTGAGCTTTTCACATAGGAAATGCATCTAAATACACGGTATGAGGGCAATCTGAGAACTATTGTGCAAACAGGCAGACCAGCGTCAGGTCAAAACTTAACACCAGGCCATTTCTGCCTTCAAACACTGCACAGTCTATAAATATGATACCGTTTAAAATATCTACTTGAAAGGTCACCATTCACATTATTTTCTCATTTAGGCCACAGGTAGGCATAGAAAGAAACCATCTATATAAAATTTTAAAATCTATATTTCTCTTGACGATAAAATGAAATATTTACAGATATAAAATAACAAAATATTACAGAATGATTTGCCAAAGTGCAGGAATATAACCAGTGCCCCTTTTATGAATGTCCATAACAATATTTAAAGAAATATAAAAAATATCCACCTTTGACAATTATGTAAGGCACACCATTTTTCTTAAAGAACACTACCAAAAGAAACTTTACTGTTTTAAAATTATATTTATGCATATTGCCACTAGTATATTATGTTAATAACATAATGTTAAAAATGCAAAGTGTTTCATTAGCAGTTGTGTAACCATTCACAAAGAGGTGTATGTTCTAGTATGAGAAATATTCTTCTGTATAAATGGTACAGCATTTTGTATGCTACAATGACCATACTAAGGAATGACGACAGCTAATCTGTGCTGTAAATTTGTAGCAGAGAGCAGAAAAGTCTGCAGATAATGGTCACAGATGAACACACAGGCATTCACTTTGACTGTATAAAAAAAGTACACCAGCACTATCCCCCAATGCATGGCTCCTCCGGGAGACTGCTTCCGGTTCCCATGGGTCAGTGCAACAGCATTCCATGGCAACAATCCAGTCATCGTTTCATTGATCCTTCTCTTCATCATCACAAGCTACATCGGGAAATGGCATTCGAAATCATCCTCAAAGTCGTACTCGTACATGTCCAGTGTGTACCGGGGGTCGGGCAGCTCAAACAGCTGTGTTTTTCCTGTCCGCAGTGTAAACTCACCCAACATGCGGTGCTTTACTGGGTTATGGGTATTTTCATACCTGAACAGGGAAAAAAGGACATTAAAACTGTATTCTGGTACTTTCCTGTTACTGAAGTCCATGGTCATTTCTTATGGCTTAAAACTAGTGAGAACTAAAGCAAAGGAAACAAGGTGATAGATCAGTGGTTAGCTGCAGGAGATAGAATGATAGATGGTGTGGTAATGGATCGATTGTGAGCATTCACTACGGGAGAGGTGCCACATGAGAAAATGCACAAGAAATGCTGAGAGCACACCAGCAGGCAATGCTCCCCATGTGGATCTGAAACCTAGCCTAAGAGGATATATTTTTTTTCCATTCTTCGGATTCCTTCCAAGGGCTTGAATCGAAGGCAACTGAACTTCTTTTTCAATTTCTTGACGACATTTCACCTCTCATCCGAAAGGCTTCTTCAGCTCTAAAAGTCTTATGGGGAGTTCCAGGTATTTATCCTCTAGCAGGGTAGTCACCTAGAAAGTGATCATTAACAAACTCTGCTGACTAACAGGGCGTTAGAGTTACTTGGGGCAAGGTGTGAATCATGGTGTGAAATCTTGGTCCCAAATGAGCCAAGGTGTGAACCATTTACAAGTGGGCTGCAAATTTACAGTTTGTAGATTTCCCTGCTCAAACACATCTTAATCAGCTAATTACCAAGTTTAATAGGTATGTTTGAGCAGGGAAATCTGCAAACTGTGTTGGATTCTGGCTCTCTGGACTGGAGTTGGGCACCCCTGGCCTAGACCATCAATCCCGCTACCCAGTTAACAGGGAATGCTCCCAGAACTATCCAACGTTATGTGAAGGTCTCCACGAGGTTAGCAGAAATTATTCTTACTGTAATGTTAATGGAACGTTATTTCCACCTTAGGCATTTTAACAAAGGTTCTGTCATTGTAAGAAATTAACATAAACGCTAAAAACATACAATTTTATGGAAGTGCTAAATGTGTATATTACTAATACATGATCCAGCCTTGAACCCATGATCTTTGACATATAAAGTAACACTCACTGCTCAACCACGCCCTTAAGCTGATTTTATGTTATTCATCTTAGTTAGGGTAGGAGTATTAGTAGTGGCATAAAATCCTGGGACCATCTGGAAAGGAAGAACACTTTGAACGTTTCCATACCTTAATCGAAACTTTCGGTACACATTCCTAGAACAAAAAATTGTTAGCAGGGTACATCCTCTATTGGATTTTAAATGGACTAAACCATAGGAACATGCAACATTTTCTAAATGTTCCAGAACATCATATCAGTCCCGTTAACTGTTATTTGATAGCAAATTATACAGTCTGACCCTAAGGTTTATATTGTTCCATTCGCTGTCATGTCATGGCAGAGTTTTAAAACCAAAACTTACCCAGGGTCTTCCTGTTCGTTGGCCATTTCCTCTGCCAGCAGGATGTCATATTCTTCAGAAGCATACTTCTCCCAGTCTGACATGTAAGGATTGCTCTGGTCCTGGGGAGGGGAACATGCCGGTACCCATCAGGTCCTACACTAATGTGCCCTGGCTGTGACACATTCTCTGTCAAGGCCCTGTTGTTACCCTCAGTCCTGAGAATGGCTCCCTCTGCTCATGTTCCAGGTACTTCTCAATGTTGAAGAAAGTGTCAAAGAACACATGGGACATCTTGCACCTCTTCAGGTCACAAAGGGTGATCTTTCCTGGTGAAATCACATAGCAGTTTATCTACGGAGCACTGTGTGTATATGTGTGTGTGCACTCAGCATTGCTTACCATCTGGCACTGCAGCAACGTGAGCACACTACTATGCACATAGGATGTGATCATGGCTCCATGGCCTGCCTGTGGGCATTGACAGTGTATACCTTGGGTCTTGGGGTTGACAAGGTCCAGCATCTGGCAGAGACAGTCCTCGAAAGGGAGAGGCTCTATTGACATGCTCTCCAGCTTGCGGCACTGCTCCTGGTAAAAGTACTCCAGCTCGTACATGGACAAGATCCCATCCCCATCCAGGTCCATGCAGCGGAACCAGTACTCGATGCTGAAAGCGACAGACAGGGCAGCATAGCAGAGCTGTTCAGGGCATGGCAACTAAGGGTCATAGTTACACACGCAGAACCATCTGATGAGGACAAATATTTGCAGCTGTACTTTTCTAAGTGATGTTTCTAAGTGGTGTGAAGTTCAACTTCAGACAACTTCAGAAAGTTTTTGCTTCACTCAGCCAGTGAAGTGTAAAGAGTCACAGTCACAGAGTATTCAACTGGATGGTGGGAACTAAATTTTGGTCAGGATTTTTACTTACTCGATCTGAACACTGAATGATACAGAGCATCTTATTAAGTGTTGCTACCTTTTACATCAAATAATGAACTACGAATGTTTGGGTGGAAGCTGAAACAGGTCATCAGGGTACCTGGTAGACGTCTTCTTGTCCTCTTCTGATATGAGGAACCAGACAAAGTCTGCATAGCTCATTCTTCCATTTTTGCATGTCCTCTTGTTCCTGCCAGGAAGACTGGGCTTGAGAACCTGCCAACCAAATGGCACCTGCCCCATCCTGGCATTATTCTCTCTGAGGGCCCAATCTCATCCAAACCACAGCAACAGAGGTGAATAGAAATAGGGAGTGTATTTCATTTACCTGGTTACAGTGCCAGAAAATATTCTCTCAATTATTTTATGAGAGACTGTTGAGAAACAAGCATAAAAACTCAATTAACCCAACATTAATTTTGGACTAAATTTTTGAATAGCAACTGTATTTGTTTGTTTATTTGATCTCAGAATAGGAATCAATTCAATTAAAAATAACTGAAAAATAATTATAGGCATTTTACATTTTTCATTTTATAAATACACAGGCTTAAAAAATATCACCATACCTAGACATTACACTATTGCTACAAACTTGGAAACCAATTTTAAAAACAATGGAAAATGTACAAAAATATTATAATTTGAAGTAAGTTGAAGGGGTACACAAATCTCAATAGACTAATATAAGCATGTGTAGACAGCTCCATCAGGGTACCTGCCTAGCCTGAGCGGACCGGTACCTTGGTCATTGTGCTGAGCCAGTTCGCTTTGGCTTATGTAGAGGTCATGGTCCGTGTCAAGCTCCCAGAACTTGCAGTAAATAACATAAAAATGTTCATAGGAGAAGTAGTCAGTCAGCTGATTGACATCAGTCTCTTCTTCCAGCAGGGTCACGTTCTGTTAAGAATGTTAAGAATGTTAACCAGCCAATGATGAACAGCAGGTTTTTTAACCTCAAACTGTGTCCATTGACCAAACATCTATATCTGCCAGAATATCAAAACTATTACAGAAGTGCATGACTGACTGTTTATTCCTGGCAAAAAAGAAAATACCTCCAAAAAATTGCTCCTCCTGATCTCTGAACATGAAATTCTTCCTGTCCAAGATCGATTTACATTATAAAATATTCTTTGGATTACCTGTTGAAGAAAGATAAATTCATAGAGGAAAATGCATTTGTGTTAACAAGAAGGCAAACCCCTTGTGAAAATATTCAGTATCATTGAATCATTCAGCTGGCTTGGAGTTTCTTACCGTAGTAATGTAACGAGAGTGGAAATCAGACGCCTCCTTCAGAAATGCCAAGCTGACGTGTGAATTTACCACGTCCTGCAATGGAAGAAACCGAGAAGAGTTAGTCATCTACACACAAAGTTGGATAAATAGTATCAGTTGACACATAACGTTGATATGATGCAATGTTCTTTGCATCAAAAAGATGCATTGCATGTTGTCTTAGTCTTTCAGGTAGGGGGATTGGTTAACAGTGCTAACAGAGCTAAGATGATGGCTCTTTGTTCAAGGCTCTTGTGCAGAGTTTCCAAATCTGCACCTTGGGGACCCACAACCGGTCCACATTTTTGCTCCCTGTAGGGTGCTGGGAGGAAGCCAAAATGTGGACTGTCTGTGGGTCCCCAGGAACCAGATTGCAAAACACTGCTGTTGAGACTCAGCTCACACAACAGGCACCATGTTTGGCTTCCTTTCAGAACTCAAGGATTACCGTCTCTGCTTCCAGCTGATTGATCTAGTGCTGATATTACAGGAAAGAGTTCATGTAGTGTGAAGAGATTCGTGCCGAACATAAATCACTCTTAGGATTCTGCCAGGGGAAGCGAGATCTGCTGGTTTGCAATATTTACTTCATTCATCAAAATGGCCAAAGCAACTGTGAAATCCACACAGCACAAATTAAATTGGGATGCTGCAATACATCTCTGAACACATTGCTGAAATTTAATTGAAGGTCTGCTGAACAGGCCAGTTTGGCCTGTTTAAAAATATACCACTTTGGGGTACAGAACATTAAATAAGATTTTACAATCAATCAAGGACATTCAGAATAACATTGTATTATCTCTAGTCTAGTCTGGGGATGTATTACATCATCTCAGTCCTACTCATGGGAGAGAGATATTTGGAAGGTCCTTGGCTTTGCTTAGACTTTACACTAATGGAAGCTATTTCCCTAACATGAAAGCTTTCTGACTGAAGAACCAACCTGCAGAAATGGGATAAAGTCCTCCTGCTCGAGATAGCAACGGCTAGGCTTGGCCAGAAGGTGAACAAACCTGGAAGCATCGTCGTGGCAAGTCCGTAGCATTCTGCAAGGCAGGACATAGACTAAAATGGACCTAAACACAAACTTAAATCTTTCAGTTGCCTTCAGATTCAGATACATCCTGCATGACCATCTCTGTGTGGCAAAAGCACCAGTAGTTTAACTGTATGCGCTCATTGTTCATTTCATGGCTACATTTAAATGTTTTAACACATTATGAGCAAGAAAAATAACAAAAAGCCCCATAAGAAGAATGAAGCACATTCATAAAAACCACTATTAGTACTTGAAGCTGTTGTGTGCTTAAGAGTACTGGTGAAAAAGAGAATTTGCTCTTAAACACAAAACACCATTGTCTTACTTTTTCCACATCGCTGTGAAGTTGTGGACTGACACAAATCCTGTCTTGTCTCCTCCGGCGGAGAGGAACAATGGGGCTTTCCAGTACAGGGGACACTCACAGGCCTGAGGAGAGCAGCAGCTTTAACACAACGCTTTCCCCAGTGCATTCTTATTTCCTGATAACTCAACAGACAGCAGCATTCCCCAAAGGGGAATGATTTCTTGAAACAATTTGATTTCTTGGGATGATTTCTTGAAACAATTTCAGTCCAGAAATGCAAAAAAACCCATAAACCACTGCTAGATTTTGGCTCTATATTTCCTACCTAGATTAATTTTAGTTCATGTAAGGTCCTTGGCTTCAACTCCTCAACCCAGTCACTTGACCAAAGGTGGCTAGTGGCTAGATTGATAGTGTTGACTTATCAATGGTCTAAAACAACATCATGGAAAGAAGCTAGTTCAAAATAAATGGTCATCATGTTATGAAGTATTTTTTTTTGTCACATCATGTCATTTAAGAATTTATTTTTGACAGCTAAAAAAGTGGGTGTAAGAAAGCTATTATTAGTATAATAACAAAAGTAGCTACTGATGAACAAAGCCAAATAAGGTTTGCTGTGTTTAGTCTATAACGTCAACCTGGGAATGAAAACAAACAATAATTTAAATGCAACAGTCAATTTACTGGGGGATGAATGGAGACAATATAGCATTATAAATACTGTTGGGCAGCAGTTGTCTGAAATGAAACACTGCATTATGAATTTATCTCATATGTGATTAGTACTGCACATTTTTTGGAAAAATAAACCTCTGCGCTAAATGAATATACATGCAGCTTAATTAAATTAATTATTTCAAATTGCTGAGTAAATAGTAACTAAAGCCACACTAACCTTGGCTACCCTTCCCATGTCCTCAATAGATGCCTTTTCATTAGGAAACTGTGAAAATATTTTCTCGATTCTGATTATGTGCGCGTTGATGTTGAGGTTCTCTTTGGGCCTCCCTCGAGGGAAGTGGAACCTGGGAACACTCTCGCTAATCGCTGGCGGCGTGTTCTCCTCTTTCCCAGTATGGACCTGCTGAAACCAGCAGAACAAAGTAGCGTGAGCTATTTCACCAGCATTACCATTGCCTTGCGTAGGCCAGTTATTTTAGATCCATTCGGCTTTTCACTTAAGCAACTTAATGTGTCATATATAGAGTAGCTACAGTCATGTGAAAAAGAAAGTACACCCTCTTTTAGTTGTAAGGTTCTACATATCAGGGCATAATAAATGAAATCTGGTTCTTACAAGGTTCTAAAATTATTTAAACCTAACCTCAGGTGTAAAACAACACACAACAGATTCCATCGC
Organism: Petrocephalus sullivani; assembly: GCA_026780845.1. Classification (NCBI taxonomy): domain Eukaryota; kingdom Metazoa; phylum Chordata; class Actinopteri; order Osteoglossiformes; family Mormyridae; genus Petrocephalus; species Petrocephalus sullivani. The sequence goes on from JAODKM010000034.1 coordinate 15,477,187, forward strand.
GTCATTTATTTAAAGCCAAAAGGAAGAAGCCATGTGTGAAAAACTAAGTACACCCCATGATTCATGTAGACTCACCTATAGCAGCAATAACTGAAGTAATCATATTCGGTATGACTTTTTCAGTCCCTCACATCGTTGTGGAGGAATTTTGGCCCACTCTATGTTTATACATAGCTGTCTTAAGGTCCTGCCAGAGCATTTGAGTTGGGTTGAAGTCTGGGCCATTTCAGCCATTCTGTAGTAGATTTGCTGTTGTGCAGAGGATCCTGTTGCAAGACCCAATTTCGGCCAAGCTTTAGCTGTCAGACAGGGTAGCCTCATATTTAACTCTATAATACTTTGGTGTACAAAGGAGTTCATGGTCGACTCAATGACTGCAAGGTCACAAGTCCTGGGGCCTCTAAACAAGGCCTAATCATCACCCCCCACCAACATGCTTGTCTGAGGTGTTTGTGCTGATATGATGTGCTTGGTTTTTGCCATACTTGTTCAATCCCTTTCTAATTGTATGGCTATGAACTTTTAACATGCTAACTCTAGAGTCTGAGATGTAGCTTATGTTTTTTTTTTGCAATTTCTCTGAGTACAGTCTGATTTTCGGGTGAATTTGCTGAGACATCCACTTCTGGGAAGATGCTACTAACTAGATAGCAACTTGCCTTAATTCCTATGGAAAGAGAATGGAGGTTGTATTTACCTAATTTTAAGACCAGCTAAGGACCAGATGATGTTTTATCATGCCCTGATATGTAAAACCATAGAATTGAAGGTACTTTTTCCATGAGGACTGTATGCTATATCTTACTCACCCAAAGGATTCTCAGAACAAAATGGACTTTTAAGTAATATTAGTTTTTTCGGGAAAATCATGAGTTACAACCAATGAAAAATTAAAACCCTGGTTGCCTTAATTTTTACATTTGCTTAAGCACCTATGTGGTCAGACTAATATTATTTATTTAGAATGCACTTATTGTAAACCCCATTGCTGAGGGTGATTTGTGACTCTGTGGATTAGAGGGCTTGTGCATCTAAGGCTGGGGATTTAAATCTCACCCTTGGCTCTATAGGGAGTATTTGCATGAGTTCTTTGCTTGTAAGGAATTACTCCAAACACACTGTTTTTTCCCCACAGTTCAAAGACATGCAGTTGGAAATTAAATTGCCCACAATGTCTTCCCTTCAGTCACCTGGCATCCTGTTCCCTGCCTTGTCCCATAGGCTTTCTGGGACAGGCTCCAGGCTCCATCCATCTTATCCATCCATCCATCCAACCTACCCTGGGAGCTACAGGCGCAAGTCAGGGAATATCCCAGACTGGGGTGCCAGCTCATGGCAAGGCCCACACACCTATGGGCAATTGGGGAACTCCAATTCACCTTACCATGCTTTTGGACTGTAGGAGCAAACTGGAGTGAGCAGAAGAAGCTCCATGACAACCTGAGGGGAACATGCAAACTGCACACACAAGGAACTGGGGCAGAACCTTTTAGTGAATACATGGAACCCCTTACTGGACAGCCAGTTTGGACAAAGATGGATAGGCCTTTCTCTACCAAAATTCTTTACAATTTAACCCATGTACACAACTTGATAGCTGTAACAGACAGACGAACAAGGAAAGCCAACATTGTCATTACAAGCCCAAGACTTATTAGAACAACCATATTTCACTGCAAAAGATTATATATACATATATATATATACAGTATATACACACTATAAGTACAACACAAGTTTGACAGTAATATTACCCAATTAAACACAGAAAATGTGTGTCAAAATCAAAAACTATAAATTACCTAAGATACTGAGACCCTTTATCATCTAAACGCTGCCCAAAATGCCAACATCAACTTCCATTTCACAAAACTAGAAAATGCATTTACTCACTACGTTCACATCAATAAATAATCCCACTGCTTATGCTGGTTAGGGTCACAGGGGGAATGGAGACTGTCACAGAGAGCGGTGTACACCTGGCCAGGACAGGATGCCAATCCATCACAGGGAATAGGCACACACACAATAACTCAGCAAACTCACACTCAGCCACACATAGTGCAGGCAAATTTTAACTGGAATCTCGGAGGTGTGAGGTGACAGGGTAACCATGCCTCCCCACTACCTTCACATTTATGCAGCAGTTCATATATGTTAAATGAATATATCTGAAGTTCAGTAGGTGCGAAAGATAAAAATCCTTTTAGCTTGAGAAAGATACATGCTACAATGTCTTTGAAAGTAAGAAAATTAATACACTATTATTACCGACATGGCAAACGAAACCTCAAGAAAGTAATTCAGGAAGAGCAGGTCTAGTAAAATGTCCCATTTGATTGTGAAAATAAGCCAAACCTTATAAACAGCCTCACAGGAAGCATTGCTATTGCCTTTATACTGTATATAGGTTGAAATAGAAAACTGATACATACATTCTTTTTCACTTAGGAATATATACCTTTCAAGATTTCCATGACTTATTAATTATATACTTTTTTATTTAATGACAAATGTCTTCTTTGTGAAGCTTTCGCACACTGAAGGTTTTGCTCATCTTCTCCTCTGGCTATTGTGATATCACAACATCACCAGCATATAACAATGAAAACAGCCCAGTCCCTGCACCAAACATCTGCTGGCACGCCATGCGTAATGTTGGCTCCTACACTGTCAGTTAATTAATGGGACATTCCTGAGAACACCCCCCCATATTCAGATATCCTCCTATCTCCTGGGTGACGAAGAAGTTTTTTTTTAAAAAGCTTACATTGAACACGGCATACGCAGAATGCTCCATCTGTCTGCCTCTACCCATTATATCATTAAAAATGTCCCCGGACACACACACGCATAAACAGTCACCTACTGAATAATGTGCAAACATGTAGAATCAGGCAGAGTAAGCATCGAGCAAATGGCACCAACACGCAGGGCAATTGGGGCAACCTGCCTGTCCTTGCTGGATGGCCTTGAGCCTCCTCTTAAAGCGAGAAGGCAGTACAAAGTCGCAGCCCCGAGCCAGCATGGCCAGCTCCTTCCTCAGGTCGGGGTCTTGTCTCAAGGACAGGTCCTTTGTCCTCATGGCGTCCACCGGGACAGAGTTCCCACGGATAAGATGCTTTCTGTAGCCCCACAGAGTCGCCCTTCCAGGGTTCCCTGGCTGTCCCATCGCATCCAATTAAATGCAGACCGTCTTAGCAGGCAGTGATTTTGCTTTTGAGTCCTGCAAGGCTCCACTGCTCTGGCGGGCTGCAATACTTGAGCCTGCTGTCCCATACGTCAAAGGCTGGCTGCAATCAAAGAGCCCAGTCTTGCGCAGTCACTGACGGGATAGTGGGAGGGGGATTATGAGTGTACACAAGTGCGTGTGCCTCTGTGAGCGATCATGAGTGTGTCTCTGTGCGTGTTTCTGTGTGCGATCATGAGTGTGTCTGTGTATGTGTCTCTGTGTGCGACTGTGAGTGTGCCTCTGCATGCGATCATGAGTGTGTCT
>JAODKM010000034.1:15542618-15561482 GCA_026780845.1 Petrocephalus sullivani
GACCACAGGATGGGCTATCCTGCTGGCCACACCAACACCTCTTACAGCAGCAACCCAGCTTTCCTAGTTGGTCTCCCATCCAGGTTCTGGCCAGGCCCAAACCTGCATAGTTTCAGATGCATTACCAAGTCTGAACTGCAGGTGACATGGTAATAGTTAAAGAGTAACTGTCCCTCTTTTGAGTTCCAAAAATCTTTCATGTTGGGTTAATTTTCACAGTTTCTGCATGAGTTTCCTGTGTCACATCAGCTTTTCATGACCCTCAGTCCAGCCTGCCACAGTGTGCAAGTGAGCAGCTATACATTTGCATACCCCCAGACAGAACAAACTAAAAAAGTCTGATTCCAGAACGCGCTTGTGCTCATGACTGAGTAAAGAGGAAATCATTAGACTACAAGGTAGAGCATAGATAAAAACTTTACATATGGAAGTTTAGAATTCATTGGATTTTTACATGTGGATGCTGCCTCTGTACATGTCTGACGATTGCTTCAGCAACATTTCTGCTTCTTACCACTTCTGGTCACATGGGGCAAAGGGACCGTCATGTGACACTCGATTACTGCATTCATTCATACAATTACTTCTTATATATACTGTATATGTAATATTTGTAGCTGTTTATATAGCCCAAACGGACCTTATGGGCTGGTTTTCTGTAGCTGTTTCATATGATACTCAAATGTACTACCCAACAAAAAACCTTATAGCCAATAATTTATAATAGGATTTTGGATTCCAAATAAAGGGAGATACTTCATGCATACAGGCGTGACCTTACTAAGCTCTTATCATAAAATAAATCTGGATCTACACAAAAAGACATATTACCTATTCCAGTTTCTTCTTTTCTTTCTTCATTTGTTGGATAATGGTGACTTTTAAATGACATTAACGATAACAAAGAGCACTGCACAAGTCCGGGGTGATTTTAGAGGCTGAAATAACAATTGTACAATAACATTCAATAGCAATTAAGTTACAAATGTAATTAATATTTCTGTAATTACAGAATTTAAATTGTATGCAATCCATACACTGAGTTGTCCACGGTTGGTGAAATTTAAATTTTAAATTAACAAATTTCCATGGCCGTTCCATGAACATGTTTCAGTATTTCCACAAAATGTACTTTATTCATGGTTAGTCAGCTTTATTTTTCCTCTGTATAGTTTTTTCTTTAGAGGAGAGCAGCAGTTAGATGCAATGGCAGGAAGCTTCCAGTAGATAGTACTACAAGCATATGAATCTCTGGCTTCTCATTTGAAATAGTCTACAGCTAGTGATTCCAAATCCTGGCCTTCTGTGAATGCTGGATTAAGACATAGGTCGCATTAGGACAAACCTGTTTATTAATTCAACTTTGTTTAAAGGTACTAAATACATCTGAGTAAATAAAAAATTTAAATCAAAGGTATTTTCTTGGATGTTCCTTTAAAACGTTTTGGACTACAATAGGAATTAAATTGTTTTATTCTGAGTTATTTCATATGTATCTTGCTTATTGGTTTCAAAGAACCAATTCATATTAATTATTCATACCAATTCATCCACAGCAACACTGTTTCAACATTGCTTGTTATTAAGTGACCCAATGAGGGACTAAAATGGTCAGACAGGAAACAATTAAATGGTATATTTTCTCTTACTTCAGTTAACAGATTTTTAGTACTTTGTTAACATAACAGACAACAATTTCCTCAGCATTAAGTCTTAAAATCATACTTGGAAAGCTATACATTAAATGCTTGTGTAGAATAACATACCCCATTGTTACGGATGGTGTACTTTGTATGTGAAAACCTGAAAGTAAAACACTGAATGCAAGAGTTCAGCGAAATATTTGAACAAATAAAGAGAAATTTCACGATGTATATTACTCAGTTTCTGCTTCTATTTTAAGATTAGAAAAATACATTATATGAGAAACACAGGTTTATTCACATGAGAAATACACATTCTTCATTTAAACAACACTATATCTTGCATAATATCCATCCATCCAGTACAGGGTCACAAGGGTGAGCAGGAACCTGGGTGATGTGCGACCCTCACTGGCCATACTGTGGGATTGTACCCAGGGTGTCGCTCAGACTTGTGGCTGATGCTGTTTGGAAAACAGTTTAATGCTGTGTGCTGTCTGGCTCTGTTTCTAATTCAAACCTGTGACGAACAATTTTACCACTGGGCCCTTGAGCAAGGCCGGCAACCCCCAATCGCTCCAGGGCACTGGACACTGGCCTGCACTCTGACCCCAAAACTTGCAGTTTGCGTATCTTAATACAAAGCATGAAGAGCATGATGGGAAATGTGGCTAACCAATTTTAGTCACATCTTCCTCTCCCCATCTGCCACTTGTCAGCTACATTCACACTTGTCTTTTGACCCCTGTTGCTAAGCTAAAGAAGCCTCATAATTATAGAGCCCAGCACACTGCGCAGTTCCAACATTCAAATAAAGTGTAAGTTAATAGCATACAGTAATTTCCCTTAGGGGATAAATAAAAAATTAAGAGACCACAGCAATATTTTCAGTTTCATTCATTTCTCAGTTTATGGGTGTGCTCCTGTGTATAATATAGATTTTTTTTTTGCGAACTCTAGCCTGGCTCTTCTGCGCTTCTAGGGCTTCTTCCTTGCTTTATGGGTCTTCGGTTCTGCTTTTAGAAGCCGGTTATAAACTGCCCTAAAAGTAAACTTCACACCAATTAATGTTTCCCATTTTTTCTGAAGGGTCACTTGAGGTCATCCTCCGAATCATGTGGCACTGTAGGATAAGGTGACGGTCATCGCTAGCATTAGAAAGTTGCTTCTGCCCTCTACCTGGCTGGTTTTTCGGTCATTCCCAGTGTCTCCTGCTTCACCTTGTTCTTGTGTACTGCTGTCTTAGAAACCTTGAGCTTGGAAGCAGCCTGCTGCTCAACATAGGCTTCTGCCAGCAGAACCAGGATTAAACCAGAATTTAAGATATAAAAAAGTACAAATTGGTCCCTTTATTTTTCCCAGTGCTGTAAGTCTCAAAAGAATGACATCAGCGGTTAGTAATCAACCTCTCATACCCACCCACCCACTGACATGCACTCCAGTTGCCTGGCTTGTGGTGACTATGTGTGATGGTCAGAACCTACTAGCCAGAATCACGTTTCTTTCTCAGTAGACATCTCTACAGAGCACCTTGCTTCAGATTGGTTACAGGACTGTATTTCCAGGAAGCATGAGTGTGGTAAGGCCCTTACAAAGAAAAAGAAAAAAAAAAAAAACTTCACAGTGCTACTGAGTCATAACTCGAGAGAGAATTGTACGGATAAGCAGACACTTCTTGTGCGTCATTTTTCTGTTGCACTACATATTATATTTGTGTAACAGGAGTACAATACATTCTGGGCACATAAAGCCGCCTTTGTCTTGATAGAAGAGACCACGTTTTGTAGCTTTTGAGATAATTCTGTGGCCTTATGGGGGAATCTCTTCACAGACCCCTAATCAAAGTCATCTTCAACTTTAGTAATCTCCTCTAAATATTTAACCTGCATCACCTTAGCAGAAGACACAGAAATCAAGAGTCAGGACACAAACCTTACAGTGGATTGGATGTGCTGACAAAGACAGTGAGATGGTATGTGGTTAATATGTCAAATCAAACAGATTTCACTTAAACAAAACACTACATTGCATTAAATGCCCGGAATGAATATAAATTACATTTTAATGCAGAGCCGGCCTAAGGCGGAAGAGAACTAAGCGGCCCATGCCACCAGGGGGCCCCCATGAGTGCTTGTCAAGATATCTCGATTTAGGTGGGGGGGGGGGGCAAATCAAATTCTGCTTAGGGCCCCATAAAGGCTCGGGCCGGCCCTGTTTTAATGACAGTACTTTTTTTTGTTTACCTCAATAAAGTCATCTTCTTCTAACTGCTGTTGAATCTTCACAGATGGTCTTGGGATGGGGGGAAGGAACTTGTCGAGCAATCTAAGAAACATTAATCAGCAGACCTTTATCAGTTTTTACACACTTTAAAGGTCTGTGTTTATTTCTATTATAAATTTATTGATATCACGAGGATACGAACAGACTGCTCCCAGCAGTCTGATACTAGGGGAAGCCAGAGCCATTTTGAAGTGTTATTACCCAAAAACTGACAATAAATAGCAAGCACTGTGCATGACAAATAAACATGTGGTCAAACAGCAACATGCGGAAGCTGGCATAAGTAAACAAAGGGGATGGGGGGGCCGCTGGAACAGGCTGTTATGTCGATCAGCGGAAAGGTCCCCGGGTCAAATCCCAACGTCAACAGGACATTTTCACCATTGGGCCCTTGAGCTAGGCTCCGAACCCCAAGTGCTCCAAGGACTGGCTGAGGCTACATCCTCAAAAAAAATGCATATCGCTTTGGATAAAAGTGTCTGCTACATAAATATAAATAAAAAAATGACAAAATATAACGGACTGTAGCACAATATGCTGGATTCCCCTTTGACGGAGGTGAACTCCAGCATCAGTACCGTCGTATATATTTTTGGCTGTTGGGTTAATGAAGCGTATTTCTATCCGCATACAGTGATTTGAGGAAGGAGATGTGAGCGAGAGAGCGGCTGGTCACCATACCTGGGCTGCCGGCAAAGCAGCAGCACTGGAAGCAGGCACATGGGGATGCCCAGAGAAATTCCACAGATCATTCGGACATTCAGCTCAGTCAGCTTCTTATGTGGATTCACAACTAGCCAATGAAAAAAACGGGAGCTGTCAGAGGGACATGGGTAGTGCATGTAAGGTGCAGCCCCAAGGATATGAATGAGATCCGGTCCCTGAGTCTGTCTCTAAGATGAATTTGTAGATAAGTCTGAATAGGTATGTACAGTTAGCGTCAATTAATCAAATGTTTGCCTTAGTATGCAGTATTCATTTTACCTGTCTATGCATATAAAACACTTAAAAAACACTTCCAAATGAGAATCATAGTGTTAATGTATTAATAATAAGAGTAACTATATTCAGGATTGTACTCTGCCTGTAGGTGACAAATTCCTGAAGCCATGCAATATCTTCATGAACCACACAAAATGCATGTGTTCAAAGTGTGTGTGTTACACACCATTGAATTTAACTCTATGGCTTTATGGTAGTCCATTTGAAAAAACGAGCTGTGTGTAAGTCGGACGTTCTTAACCCAGGGACTGCCCGAATCTCAAAGAGTATTTATACTGCAACATCGGTGGTATGCCTGGAATGCCAGACAGGCCGTCATCTACACATATACAAACGTTACATTTCAGATCAAAAATATATGCACTCTTTGCAAATTCCTAAATGAAAGATGAGACTTGCCTGCAGGTTTGCTCCAGTCGCTCCAAATGCCATTTTGCCTGCACCGGTCATTCTTGGTCACTCGTACCTGTATCTTATAACTCTGAGTCTGATCTATGTTCGGTATGATGTACTTCTTCTGGGCCATAATTTCCATAAATTCCTACAGTATAACATGACATTATTTACTTAACGACAAAATACATTACAGTGAACAGCACAATAGGAACACCAAATGTGTTTAGGGAGCAAAAATCCCTTAAAATACCTTAATAAATTCAAAGTCTAAAGCCAAAACAAAATCTCTCCTGACTAATGCGAAAACATGGGTCACTCTGCCTTCACAGCACTGTACTGAAAGGCTTTTAGGAAATGGACAGGCTCATCTGTCACTGTAAATGTTATAATTGTTATGTTATGTTATGTTATATTTACATTCATACACATGTAACATCCAAATACAGACAGACCTAACGCTTTAAAGGGAAAACTGTCTTTTACCAGCAGATAGAACCTATAAACATCCAAATGCCACCTGTCAATATGATCAATATGACAGAAACTGCCCTGTTAATTAAAATTTTAATCTACACACTAAGAAGGGCTAATATATTCTAATTGGGTCCAGACTTTATGCTCTCAGAAGATAACTGTACCTATTTTAATAGATGACTTTGACCTTGAAATTCCTTAATAGTACTGAACAAATGTAAACACAACATTTTAGTCAGTAGTGTTGGTTTAGTTTATGGCGTTGTGATGATTTTTGGCTTATAATGTACAAACCATTGAGCTTCCAATCACTTATCCTGATCTAGGCTGTGGGACCTGACCACCATAGACAGGATGCCATTCTGCCACAGAGCACATAGATGCACACACAGTCATATGCTAGAGACACCAGTGAGTCTGCATCAGCGTTTCCCAATCCGGTCCTCAGGGACCCACAGACAGTCTGGGGTGCCTTTTCCAAAAGCATAATTGCTAACTACGTTAGCAACTTACATAATTGGACCCATGCACCTGAATGAATCCAACTATGTAAGTTGCTAAGGGGAGCTTTTGGGAAACACACCCCTGACCGGTAGGGAGCTCGGAGGGAACAAAAACGTGGACCGGCTATGGGTCCCTGAGAACCGGATTGGCAAAAACTGGCCTAAATGATTGAATTTAGACTGCAGGTCGAAATGCAAACAGCAGTGAGAGAAGTACATCACACACAGGCAGGATTCAAACCCAAACCTTGGAGCAATCAGCTTCTACTACTACACACTGAACCAACATGCAACCCTTATACAAACCATACTCTCGTCAAATGATTTGCTTTACAGGTAACACTTTACTTAACAGGGCACAAAAACTTAGTAATAACTAGGTTATACAGTATTTGTACTACAGATGTACAAATCATGAAAAAATCAAGAACAAATATAGTAACTGCTTGAGATAAAACATCTATCATGGTTCATTAATGTCGAATGTGAGATCAGTTTTGGTTAATTAATACAAAAGTAATTAACTTATGTAGCATAATACTATATTATTTGTGCCCCATCAAATAAACTGTTACCATTACACTTAAAGGGCATGAAGAATAGAACTATAAATAAATTTAAACATCTGTTTATGAATTGACCTTTTTAATATTATTTAAATACAGCTTTGGAGAAAAATGGCCTGGATGTGAGAGGTTGATAAAATAACCAGTAATATCATTCTTTTGAGACTTACCGCTCTGGAAAAAAATTAAGAGACCAATCCACAGTTTTAAATCCTTGTTTAATCCTGGTTCTGCTGGCAGAAGCTGCACTGAGCATCAGGCTGCTTCCAGGCTGACTGTTTCTAAGACAGCAGTACTGAAGAAGAAGGTGAAGCAGGAGGCACTGGGAATGACCAGAAGCCAGCCAGGTAGAGATGACAGTGCATTACTAAGAAAATTCATAACTGGGTCCTAGAAGCATGACTGAAGTCATCAAAAGCGAGGAAGATGGTGGCCTAGTGGTATGAGCCCCTGGTTAAGGACCAAGTGGTCGCAGATTCAATTCCCACCCACCACCAGTGGGTTCCTGAGCAAGGCCCTTAACCCCAAGATTTTAATATACTGTAAGTTACTCTCAATAAGGATGTCAGCTGAGTGCCGTAAATTTAAGGAAGAAGCTATTATGCCAAAATCTGACACAATGCCAACAAGACAATGGAAATCCCTGAGAAAATAAATAGCCTTTCATTGAGTTTACCTCGATGTGACTGTTTATCCTTAACTGGAAATGAAAACACAAGACATTGAGTTTTGATTTGAGATCCCATTCAATGTACAAGTTCCCTGAGGCGACTGAAGCAGTTACGTTATGCGGGGAACTGAGTTTTTCTGAGGAAAAAAAGATGAAGTAATTACAGTCATTTCCTATTTCTCATTAAACACAGAACACTGCTGAATTCTTATTTGCGTTCTTACCGATTTCCACTGGCTCAAATTCTTGAGAGTGGACGTATTGGAAGTTAGTGACAGTAACATTGATGTTTATGGTAAAGTGTTGCTCGTCAACAATTTCTCCATTACATTTAACGACGCTGGCTGCATTACTCATGGAGCAGTCACAGGGGAGGAGTGACTCATATTGGCTAAGGAGGCAGAGAAAGAAGTCAGATTATGGGACGTCAGAAACTGTATGTAAGAGTGGCTTCAGACAGGAGGCTGGCTGACCGTGAGGGATTACTGGGCTCCTGAGGCTGGCTGACCGTGAGGGAGTACTGGGCTCCTTCAGGGACATTCACCATAGCCCAAGAGCAGTTCAAATGAAGGACGTTATACACAATGCAGGACACATTCTTCACGAGAAATCTGTCCACACCTAAAACAGCATGAACATCAGATTCCAAGTGCTGGTCTTACTCCTCATCTACAATTTCCTCACCGCTCAAAAAGGGGGAGAACAATTTATTCCTGTATGGTTCAGAAGTATATATGTCTCTGTCTGATGAAAAGTGTCACTATAAATAGAAAATACAGTACTATTATAAAAAAACAACATGTTCTGTTAAGGCTTGCATTGTGCAGCTTAACTGGAGAATGTTATGTTTATTATACATTCTCCACAAGAAATCTATGTATGCCTAAAAATACAGCATAGATATTTGTATCATGCTAAATTATTGTACATTGAGTAAGTAAGTTGAACCGAAGTACTGCTGGTTGGCCTTTGGCATTATCTGTCATATTTACTCCAACTCGGATACTGTTATTGCATATAGTTACTGAAAATTAAGTGCAATTATCTGAAGCAACACTCAGCTGTTCAGCAACAAAAAATCCTGGCTTGATCTTGGAATTTTATTTCATGGAAATAAAACAACAACAACTACAATAACAACAAACCTACACCTAAAATGATTCCTATATTACTTTATCAGTAATCTATTCTAGGTCCGAAAATAAAAGGAATGCAACGCTTACCTGGTGGAAGTAATATGTTACTATATATGTTGTCCATAGTTATTTGTTCATTTTCAAATATGTTTCTTGTATGAGACGTAACTGTTCCATTGTGGTATGCATATAATGTTACGAAAGGCTGTAAAAAGTGGTTCCACTGTGTTATTATTATTATTTGTTTTTGCTTGTTACTTATGAACAAAAGATATTCCGTGCATTTCAGCCTAAGATATTGCATGATATTATACACATTCAGTGGGCAGCTCATTAGATACGTCAGCTTGCTAACGACGCAAACAGTCTGGTGCTTCAAACAGGAAATCGCATGGCTGCAACTCAATACATACAGCACATAGACAGGGTCATGAAGTTCAGTTACAGATTAACCAAGCGTCAGATGTATGTTTCAAGTGATTCTGAATGTAATTTGATAATTGGTGTGAGACATGATGGTTCCTGGATCTTAGAAACAGCCATTTACTAGGGATTTTCGCACCATACAGTTTATAGGGGAAGATGCAGTAAACAATACACCTGGTGAATGAGAAAGCAGAGGAGAATGGCCAAACTCAAACAGCTAAATAAAAAATGCAAAAATGACTGCTCAGTACACCACGGGTGTGTAGAAAGGCGTCTCTGAGCGCACAAGGCATTTACCCTTGAAGGGGTTCTGGAGGTTTGTCAGGGACCAAATCAGTCAGCAAATCCCCCTCAAGTCCATACCATCCATATCCAAATATGCACCCTTGGTGGGTCCTACACAGTACACTGTAGGTTTACCTAATAAACTGGCCACTCTGTGTATGCATTTAAAAGGAAATTCTGGAATGCAACATATTAAGAAAAGCTACATTTGTTAAAAATATATTAATGACAACATAGTTATAAAAATGAATAAACATCAGTAGAATTATTTGCATGCTAATACCTTTTCTGATTTCTTATGAAAAACAATAAAATACTGTACATGTTAAAATACATGAATAGATAGATGGATAGATATCTTTATTGCCAATTGCACAGGTACAGGACAATAAAAGTACATAGGAATGTCTTGTGCCTATCTCCCAGAGTCAGTGCGAGAGAAATAGGAGCTGCAAACACACTAATAATAAATATAGCTTTAGAAATGTTAAAACTTACATAATGCTCATCTTCATCTTCATATACATATTCCAAATCAACATCCAATTCAGGCTGCTTAATAAGAACAAAAATTGTTAAAATACAGTATATATCGTTTTAATATGGTCAAACGTCATTATAAATACTTACATAGTATTCATCATTTACATCTTTAAAATCCATACGGAAAAAAGAAAATGGTAAAATACATTAACAAATGTATATATAAAAATTGTTAAACAAGAGTATAAACACTTACATAATTATCAGTTTCATGGTGCTGGTTATATTCCTCATCTATATTTTCATCACTACTCAAAGTGATATATGTTGCAGAAGAATTACTGCTTCTGTCTGATGAAAGTGTCAGTATAAATAGAAAATACAGTACTATTGTCAAAAAAACAACATGTGCCGTTAAGACGTGCATTATGAAGCTTATTAATTTATATCTACTAAAAAGGGATATCTTAATGTGGGTAGATCACTTTGACCTGGTCATTTTAAAAGTAGCTCGCAAGCCAAAAAAGTTGGGACACCTCTGGTAAAGTGACTACAATGTCTTTATGTGCCACGGGGCATGGTTTTGAAATGTACCTTTTGTAACATGAATTATTTTTTTTCTTATAATTTCAGTGTTTTTTGTGTTGATCTCTGGGAAGGCAAACAGTTCAACAGAGCTTCAGCAAGTTTAAATACAGTTTTCATGAACACTGGGATGCAGCCCTCTTTCCTCCTACAGATATTGTGGACTAACACAGGGATGCAGTTCCTCCCTATGCGGAGCACTGTCACAGAAAAAGCGAAACACGGCTTTCTAGACATTAAAATAACACAGGTCTCTGGTGAGAAGATATTTTCAAATGTCCTTATTCCAAATCTTTTTCTTTGTACAAGAATAATATTTAAAAGTACAAGCATTGTGGCACGGGAAGGATATTAGTTAGAGGTGGGCGGATCGATCCAAATATCGATAGTATCGATACCAACGTTGGTATTGGTATCGGATCGATACCAGCGTGATGGGATCGATACTGTTCCAATTTCTCTCCTCTACGCTCCTAAAAGTCTGTGTGACTGCTCCGTTTGCATCTTGCAGCTCACTTTGCTCCTCCTTCTCCCCCTTACTCTGCCGTGGTTTGTCATGTCACGTGACTCGGCGGCGTGAGCGCGAGCAGACAGTGGCTGTTTTCTGCTTTTGTTTGGTTATTTGCACTTTATTACTTTAATTTTCACAAATAACTGTGTGCACTTTGTTTATTAAAGCATATACTGTAAGTGTAATCAAATCTTATTGTTATTTCTAAATAAGTAACTTGAAAAGAGCGATTTAAGTTTTAAAACATTTGTTCTCCAATAATTTATGCAGATTTCACGTTTCTAAATTTAGTTCATTACAACAATAAACATTTTTCATTTTACTAAAAACTTTGCTACAAAATTTGTCCTGAGTTGTAACAGGCACATAATGAACTAATTAAATGTGGAGTGCAGAAATCTAGCAGTATCGCACACCACTAATATTAGTCTCTTTGCTGCACAGTTGGTTTGACATCACGAGGTCACGTGGTTACGGAACGTAATAGTATGATTTGCATGATGATGTCATTTTCAATTTTTATTTATTTTTTTAAATGTACTCGAGGAATATTTCAAAAACTAGCCTTGTGGCATACAAAGCACATCAGTCTCTATGCCGCACAGCTGAATTGACATTTAGGTTATTTTCTGACTTCCACAACACCATCTACTGAAATTGAGTATTAACCGGAATTTACCTTGGTGAAATTACAGAAAGTATATCGGTTTGAGAGATTCAATAAATACATACCAGAATTCTGGTCCGCATTAATATAGTTATACCAATCCACAAATATGAAAAGCAACAACATAACAGCGGCTGGCATGTCTGCGAGAGACAGAAAGATTTTCCGCAATTAGGCTTAAGATACAGGCAAAACAAATAATGTAAAACTACTCGGAAATATAAACGATGAATATTTCGCAAAGTCAAACCCCCATCTTCGTTACATTAATAGAATAACATGTTCAGTGACGCTAAAACCAGAATGTGGTTTTATACAGACTCATTATAAAAGAGCTATCTACTTGGTGCGGTGAGATGTATAACTTACCGATGTGAGTACAGTCGTTACATGCGACAGCGGCGTGTTCACGGATAATAAAGCTAAATATTAAGCTGGCAGTTTGCAATGAGGAATACGAGAGAGCCAGTCCTTATGTTAGTGAGACTGAGAGAGATCTTATACTTAGCACGCCGACTGCGCCCGGTGCTGGCAGGGACTGCGGATACGCGCGTATAAAGCGACAGGAAACGCCGCGTCTCTCTGCTATTTAAGCGGGATACTGATAAATGGGCAGGGATCTCGATGAGGCTCCATGCGGCATTTGGGGGGGGGGGTCTGGCATAATGGTTTAATACACTAAACATTTTGGTTGGCACTGGCCAACATGCAAACCATGTTATTTTGTTGTCTGCTATGTTTGCTATGTTTGCCAATCACCCACGATGGCCGGATAGCTTTGTTCATGTAACATAAATTATAGCCTGAGATACGAGGGAAAAAAAACAGTTGTATCTGTTACAGACTCGGTGTAGATTATACAGAACTTGCTTGCTGTGTGAAAGAACGCCGTGACAGATCTTTATCTTTGGATTTTTTTTTCTTTTCTATTTTTTATTGACCAAAACACCACTTGACCACTTCTCAGTTTGTTCGTGACCCCAAACCCGCAGCGCCGAACGCGAACGGATCGCAAAGTCCACTGATGCGGAAAGTGAATGCTTTCGAATAAAATGCAAAGTGTTTTAGAAATGTTTTACTGACATCGGTGTTTGGGCTATTTATCCTCCCTTAAATCTGTAGGTCATCCGGGACGTGGACCATCCGTGCACCTTACTACAAACGCTAAGGGTAAAGGCAGACAGTGGGTCCAAACATTTTCGTTACTAGCCGTATTTAGGGATGCCGCATACTGTACGTGACGCGTGAGCAGTATTAATAAAACAGAAGTCACATTTCCTAAGCGTCACTGCTGAATTTAATGACACCAAAAAAGTGCAGGTAGAGGGAGGCTTCCAGCTGCCCTGGAGCACACCGCTCGATTAATGAAGCATGTGAGGCGTGCACCTGTTAGGCACGCGCGTGCTCCGTACTTTCCTGCGATCGTGTACTGTCTATCGCTTAATTATTAGATGCAATTATTATTATTATTATTGTTTGTATGTAAAACTTATTTGTTTTCTCAAAGCGCATTTGTGCTGAAGCCGCCTGGGTAATTGAGAAGCTGCAGTGGATAGACTCCGCATACTGCTGTTTCTCGAAGAGCTTGCTGTGGGTGTGTGGGTGTGTGTGTGTGTGGGTGGGTGTGTGTGGGTGTGGGTGGGTGTGTGTGTGGCGGTGGCGGTTGTTTTTTAAAGAGACACTGCTTATTAGGGAAGAAAAAGGAAGCAATGTCTTTAAAAACTGCCGTCATGATGTCGGCATGCGTACAAGTGGACCAATGACCATAATTGGTGCTTTTGGCGGTACATTGTGAATTGGGGGATGGGATCTTAGCTTAATTTAGAGATTAGCATGTCACCAAGTATGCTTGGTTTTTGCCATTGAGGTGATGTTTGGCCCCGGGAGGTAGGGTTTATCTCTCTGTTTTGAAAACATTTGTATATTTTTTGTGAATATTTAACTATAAGAATATTGATTACTAGTATGGTGTAATTGCACCATTCGACTAGCAGCTAGGAATTAAAGGTTTGTCATTGTATCACGAAACAAATGCCTGTGTTTGAAAAGTACAGCCAAAGAGCAATCCAAAGGGAAGATCACATTACAGATAACTGCACACTATTGCACAGTATTAAGGCTATAGTTAATGGTTTTGGCCTTTGATCTCGAGCAAAATTTGAGCTCAAATTATTTTGCAAGGACATGGAAAGTGAGGGGTAAGGGCCAGGAAAAGAGGCCCAGTGCAGCTGGTGTAATATGGGTTCCAGCTGCATAGAAATGCCACAAAGTGGAACAGATACGTAGGCGTATGAGAGTCCCCCACTCGCATTGCATGAACATTTTGCATAGATTCATGTTGTGTTCATTGACATCAACAGTCTACCATCAACAATGGCATTTATGTTTTTGAGTTACTATTATTTTTTAATACTGAAATGAGTACTGATTGCTGGGCATCAGAGACCCAGTGTCTCTGGCACAACTCAATACCTGAAGCTAAGACTGTTTACCTATAAGAATATTTAGGGACACATAATTAGTACAATTTTAACTATAAAACCATTTTGATTCCCCGAAACTTTAGCTATACAAATGTGGCAATTAATAATATATAATAAATTATAACCTATTCGGAACCATGATTACAAGTCTTTTGCTGATTGGATTAGGCATTGCCCTGGTTTATCGGAAATTGAAGAAAACGGTGACAGCCGCTCAAATCCCCACCAGGCCGGCTGGGATGACTGATGGAGTTGGCAGAGCTGTGGGCACTCAGACTGTGGCTATGGATCACAGATTGGATAACATCGCTGTGACTATTGACCACAAATTGAATAAAATCACAGAGAAGCTCACGGCTTTGCAAAGGATCTTGGATGGCGGAGACCAGCGTGGAGATTAGAGGAGCTGCGAAATTACAGCTTCTTGCCCGAAAACCCAAACAACCTTATTCTAGCTGCTTTTTTTTATAGACTCATTGAATGTACAATATGTCTGTGAAAAAGTATTGGACTTGACATATTTCCATGGGTGACTATTGCTACCACAGCAGTTATAGAGTTAATGTGTACTTAGCATCTTGAAGTTATCTACTGGAACAAACTCAAAAACTCTCAAGGAAGATCAGTGCATTTTACAGGATGTGGTAAACACCCTTTTCCTGGAATTACTCTGCAGTTTATCTAAACTACAAAAACAACATAAAACCCCCCCAATGTACTGGCCAAACCTGAGATGATAGCCACACTATCCCTTAGGTTAAAAATGACCTTACTGAAGCACCCTTCACATTTCATTTTGTATTTAGTTAAGACTGCAATCACACTGTTCCTCCAATATAATGCTGTCATGCTTTTTTAGTAAAAAAAAATGTGTGTGAGTTATGTTACAGTGTGTTGGACCATAATAAGAATATTAGGATTTAGGCATCTGGTTACACAGTGGTGATGCTAAGAACTCAAAGCTGCTGGTTCTCAGCAGAATTCTACTAATTTCAACTGAATTTGCCGGAAATCAACGGGAGTTGGGGATAAATTATAGATTATTTAAAGCAAGGGGATATATAGTGAATGTGTTGGAGTCAAAAATAGCAAAAAGTGAACTTTGACCTTGGCCAGGACTGGCCCCTGTCATACATGAACTGAGCGGACAAATGACAAACTAGATCAATCATATTTTGCTTAGAGCCCAGAAGAGGGTTGGGCTGGCCCTGACCTCAGTAACCCGTTCATGTTTTTGGTCAACGGTAGAAGTTGCATACACTACATATCACACAGCAAGGTTCTTCTTGGCCACATAACACACAATATTCCCTGCTGTCTGTACCCAGCAATGTTACTTTTAATCCTCCTTCTGATCATGGGGAAGGAGCAGTAAAAAATAATCAAAGAAACAGACTAGAAAATGGTATGTTCTTATTAAAGGTTTCAAAACGATACCTCACTGGAAATGAGGGTGGATTGGAACCACCCAACAAGTATATTCTTAAGAAATATGAGTTATATGGGCCCAGAATAGCAGGGAATTCCATTGTGGGTCATTGTCCTTCCTTCCTGTCCTCCAGTCTGAGGCCCTCCACAGTAACAATTTAACCTGCAGACGTCCCCCTGTTGCGTCCTCACCAGGCCTGGCTAAACTCTCCACACTCCAGTGATAAAGTGGGGGATGGGAATATAAATAAGGGCCAGTTAGGAGGCAACAGTCACTTCTGGGCAGTTGGGGGTGGATTAACTTCTCTGGGGGAGCTGACATGGCTCGAGCCCCCCCCCCCCCCACCAAGAGAATAAAATTGATGCAATGTAAAAAATCTGCTATAGGATGCTGGTAGTTAAATTTATCGATCGGGGGGTGATAGCAATAAAATTTGCAGATCGCAGCTTTCCCAAGGTGAGGCACCTGATTTGCTGAATGGGGTCCTTATTTTGATGGGGGGCTAGGGTATAGCCTAGAATGGCCTGTGTATTAATCTGACCCTGAGTGAGGTCATTCTTCAGAAGTCACATGGTCAGAGAAAGCAGGCCCTGCTGACGTAGCATTTCCTTTTCCTACTGAGATTCTCTCCAGTGTAGCTTATAGACAGCTGTGCCCCCTCGTGGGGCACTTACTGCCAGCCGCTTCCTTCTATTGAACTGTGAGGACTCCAAAGTTATTACAGGTCTGCATGGTGCTGATTGCCCCCCACTGGTGCACTTCCCTGGGGACTGTTGTGTCACACTCTTAGTGGTGTCCCGTCTACCAACTAGGCTTGTGCATAAATAATCATAATAAGGATGGTGGGAAATAAGCTTACATATAGTGA
This sequence comes from Petrocephalus sullivani, assembly GCA_026780845.1. Classification (NCBI taxonomy): domain Eukaryota; kingdom Metazoa; phylum Chordata; class Actinopteri; order Osteoglossiformes; family Mormyridae; genus Petrocephalus; species Petrocephalus sullivani. The sequence goes on from JAODKM010000034.1 coordinate 15,559,029, forward strand.
ATATTCAAATGGACGTATGTCTTAAGGCAGGGGTGGCCAATCTTATCCAGAAAGGGCTGCTCTCTATGCAGGCTTTTGCTGCAGCTCCCATGTTAGATTGCTAATTAAAGGACTGATTGGCTGAAGAGTCCTCACACCTGGGTCTGGACAGCTGACCTAAAGGCTATCCTAAAAACCTGCACACACACCGGGCCTTTATAGATAAAATCCTAAGGTAGTCCTAAGGCTACATTGCATAAAATGTAAGGTACAAGGGCCTCGCTATAATGCATTTTCTATACAACTGCATTTGTGTCATGGTTCTCTCAGCTTTGATTACAGAAGAGAAGGCAGCTGGATGATTTTGCAGCCTGAGGTTTATCTGGTCAGCCAGGAGCCACAGAGCCTCACTCACACGGGCTATACAGGTTCTGACCCTGATAAACGAGAACTAATGCGGTGAATAAAAACTGTGTTCAGGTTTGCAGAACACAGTTTCTTTAACACTGTACATCAGTGCACCAGCCTTCGACAATATAAAAATAGTCTAATGTGCTGTCTGTGATGGATTCACTCAGCCATGTCTCAGGGAAACAAAGGGTTGTGGAGAGAGACTGTCCTTGTTGTGTCTGTTGAAGAGTAGTAAGTGGCCCATTGTATTGTTTACAGAGCAAAGATTAGTGAGGTAAATACTCAGTAGTTTTTGTTGAGGTTAGTTTAAGCAAAAGCATATATAGATGGAGGCAAATTTTGTTAAACCAAATAAAATCAGAATTAAAATATTTATGTAATTAATGGCATAAATCCATGTTCAGATTTGTAATGATTTGTGTAGGCTGCTATTACCATGCCTTTCCTCATTTCTGTTTTGCCGTTTAACGCAGAGTGAGGGAGCTGCCACTAGAGGCACACTTGAGCAATTTTATTCAGCTAGCCAGAATGGCTGAAGCTAGTCAACAAGAAACTAGAGAGATAACAGTGAGAAGAATGTGATGATATACCAATTCCTGAAAAGCTTAACAGCGCAGCCTGGGAACTGGTCATTGCTGCGTAAATGGACAGATAAAACAACATGATAAGTAGCCTAAACCAAAGACAGCATACTGTGGCTTTATAGTACATCACTTGGGAAGAGAGAGACAGATCAATATCATCTAATTCCTCCAGCTTTGCCAAAGCTGCCCATGACTTGGATCCTCCTCTGGATGCACCAGATCTTGGAGACCCTAAATCAGATAAGGCTGGTTCCTGGGCAGCAGGGTATGACCTTTGCCATGTATCTGGTGCTTGCCGGTGCTCCTTCAGTTTCTGCAGCATCACGTTGAGCTGGATCTGCACATGACCATATCTCTGCTCTTGGTGAAGTGATTCCTTCACCCATCTGCTGCTGTGTTCTTCCTGACTTGGCAGGCATTGCTGTCACATCTGTAATAGGGAGGACAGGTCTACAGTGCTGGCATCACCCCCAAGTATTGTTGACGATTGCATTGGCTGGCCGTCTACTGCACCTCCTGCATCTTGACAGTCTTCCATCTCTGACTGCTGCAGTTCCTCTTTTTGCTTCTGCAGAAACTTTCAAGAAGACATATCTGCAGGGAGACTGGACTTTTTTTTCTTCAGCTCACCATGCCATCAGCAGCACAAATACAAAGTCATAAATGAAACTGAAACACTAACCAAAATAGTGTTTGAGGTTTCACGTCTATGTCTATGGCCTGATGGCCAGTCTGCACTGAGTGCACATTCCACTGGTAATAGCAGAGTGTGAAGGCTGAATTATCAGAGCAATCGTTCAGCTGTCAATAAAATATTGAAATCCACACAACATAATGGGAGACAAATCAGAGTTCAAAAGAGGACAAGTTGTTGGTGCACGTCTTACTGACCCATCTGTATACAGGACAGCAAGTCGTAGTGGAGTATCAAGAGCCACGGTGTCCAGTGTAATGTTGGCATACCACTACAAAGGATGGACCACATCTAACAAGAGTAACTGTGGACTCAAGGGGAAGCCGTCTGAAAGGGATGTCCGGGTACTAACCCAGACTGAATCCAAAAAACCTAAAACTACAGCATACAGCATTCACTGCATGATTAAATGTGCAAAACTGTTCCTCGGGAGACATATTGTACTTACGGTTACGGTGTGGGGAAGCCCCAATGAGGCTGTTGCATACCCAGAGTGCAGCACGGGGGTGGATCAGTGATGTTTGGGCTGCCGTATCTGCAGTTTGGGCTGCAGATCTGATCTAGTCCACTGTCATGTTTTCAGTCCAGTTGGACCATTGCTTAACTTTAAGCTGCTATTTTCATGTGAAGTAGGTGAGATGTGTAATGCTGGGGGGTATTCCAGAAAGCAGGTTATGTGACATACCTGACACAAAAAACCCTAACCCTAACCTTTTTGCAGAATGTTTTTGTGCTTCATTTTGACTTGGCTCGAAGTTCTTCTGGCTCCAGAAGGATTACATCTTA
>JAODKM010000034.1:15588386-15600467 GCA_026780845.1 Petrocephalus sullivani
TACTACATACTCTCATAATGCAATGTCGGTCAGCAGGTATACTACAGTCTCATAATGCAATGTCGGTCAGCAGGTATACTACAGTCTCATAATGCAATGTCGGTTAGCAGGTATACTACAGTCTCATAATGTAATGTCGGTCAGCAGGTATACTACATACTCTCATAATGCAATGTCGGTTAGCAGGTATACTACACTCTCATAATGCAATGTCGGTCAGCAGGTATACTACAGTCTCATAATGCAATGTCGGTTAGCAGGTATACTACAGTCTCATAATGCAATGTCGGTCAGCAGGTATACTACAGTCTCATAATGCAATGTCGGTCAGCAGGTATACTACACTCTCATAATGCAATGTCAGTTAGCAGGTATACTACAGTCTCATAATGCAATGTCGGTTAGCAGGTATACTACACTCTCATAATGCAATGTCAGTTAGCAGGTATACTACAGTCTCAATGCAATGTCGGTTAGCAGGTATACTACAGTCTCATAATGCAATGTCGGTTAGCAGGTATACTACAGTCTCATAATGCAATGTCGGTTAGCAGGTATACTACACTCTCATAATGCAACAAACTCTGTGCTTTGGAAAATTGGAAAACCTAACTTACAGTCAGCTCATTTGTATGAAATATATCTAAATTAAAGTAAGAATAAGGGACAGCTATTTAACTAAGTTAAAAATCTTACTTATTGCATCAAAGCACAATATACTATAATAAAGGCCATCTATCCATCTTCTGTAACTGCTTGTCCTATTCAGGGACGGGGGGTTGGGTCCAGAAACTATCCAGGGGGATATGGGTGCAAGGCAGGGAACAAGGGAACAACCCGGGATGGGGCACCAACCCATCAAAGGGCACTCTCGCAGGCAGTCTGGTAACTCCAATTAACCTTAGTATGTTTCTGGACTGGGGGGGGGGGGGGTTGACTGGAGAAAACCCCACAATGACATGGGGAGAACATGCAAACTCCACACACGTGGGGCCATGGCAGAGACACAAACCCTGGTCCCAGAGGTGTGAGGCCACAGTGCTAACGACTGCACCACCATGCCAACTCCAGTAGCATGGACTGTAATAAGATGGTAATTTAAATCTGAACCACAAAAAAAAACCTTTTGTCCTCTTTTTTTCCTTTTACCTGCATTTTTTTTTTAAAACAATTAAGTCCTGTCACACTACACATAAAAGATTACATAAATTGAGTCGTTTCAAAATACATGTTTGCATTAACACAGAAAACCTTTGGTTTTGTGGACTACACTGCCCCTCAATGGCAAAAAACAGTAACTACACTGAGACTGAGGAAAAGGACTTTTTTTGACTGTCAACTCATGTGTAGTAGGTAGGTAAATGTTGGCATTTTCTTCAAAACGGAGCATAGTTAACTTGCCATGCCATAGCGCAGAGCCTACGTGGCCAGATTTCAGCCATCACTCTTTTTTAATAAAATATGCAGTCATGATGTTTTGCCTTTGTATAGCAACACAGTACTGCCCATCACAACATTTACTTTGCCACAAGAGAGCTTAACACTGAAATTACAGAAAAGTACCATCTGAAATCAGGACCAATAATATTGGCAGCTTGTTATTCAGTCTGTTCAGACATGGTGCATGGTCATAATTGCTTTTTTGAGTAGAGGTAGAGTATTAAAATAAGGTAAATATTCAAAGTAATAGATTTATGTATTGACTGTCAAGGGTACTACCACCATAAGTGTGGTGGAAATCTAGGCAAAGTCAGTTTCTAAATGAAGATATTAGTGAGGAGTGAATGGATTTTGAAGTTCTGCCCAGAATGTCCAGTTTTAGGAGAATGGGTGATCATACAGTGTGACTGTCACCCATTGCTGGGAGCAGTAACACTGGACGTTTTTCACTGTATATACCTGACCGTACAAAAGTACAGAGGACGGTAAAAATCCCCCAGTGCCATTCTTGCCCCATCCAAAATATTAAGGATACATCGGTTGCATCCTCACTGAGCGAGATCCCACGACTCATTGTGCCCCAAGTTCATTCTTGGAAGGCAATTTAGCAAGACCAGTCTTGCCTAGACCACAAGTACGATCTTTCTCACCTTCTTGTGCGGTCAGCATGTGATAAGAGGTCAATAGGTCAAAAGCCTCAAAGCAGTAGACATCAAGCTTCAAGGCCTCCTTATAGCTGGCGGTGGCTAGTGGCCGGTTGTCCATAGCATCATAGATCTTCCCTCTCAGTAAGCAGAGGGAGCTGCTGATCTGGAGAAAAACGCGACGAACCCGTAAATATGGACCAGAATTCAACAGAAACATCTTAACGGAATTAATTCCAAAATCAAATGACATGACCAAACAAAATGTAAAACCAAAATACAAAGATTTAAGATCTTTTTAAATGAATTAAACACAATTGCTTTTATTAAAACAACTGGATGCGCCATTAATCCTGAAACATGAAAGATGTGTAAACAACAATTTGCACGTTAGTCTGTGATTCTATAACTCTTCCCACCACTGCCACGGTTTGCTTATTTCCTTATTCACACTCTCATCCATCCCATGCTACTTCAGACTATATAGACAGACAATCTGGTGTTAAAAGTACATCCATGTGTATATTTGTACATGGCCTTGAATTGTCTTGCATATCATCCAGGGGGCTCACCCACCAAAACAAACATTTGCTTTGATTTGGTTCAACTTCAGAGTGAGAGTTTAGATCCCTGCACAACAACAGACAGCCCTCTCCTTTCTGGGAAGTTTCAGGAATTTCCCTGCAAACTGACAGCAGCTGCCAGACACCCACGAATATCCTAGAAATCTTTTGTTCCGCTATTCAGTGTTGGTAAAAGTTAGTAAGTAACGTGTTTTACCGCCACAAACCAACCCCACTTCGTCAGCAAATTTTACTGCCAGCCTCCAGTCAGCAAATATTACTGCCCACACACCCCAGCACCAGTATTTGTATAGTGTCCCGCCATTCAGACATTTCACCACAGTGTTAGGGCTGTAGTGGTATCCATCCTGTACTGTTCAGTACATCATTATCGCTTGGTGCACACTTTGGGACAAATTTATTGACGCGGGTAAATTCACAAGTAGATGTTCAATGCGGAAAATTAGGCTAGTTGTGCCTGTGAGTTGGTTATGGCTAATGCTGGTAACAGTCAGTCACAAATTGGCGATTTGGGAACATTTTGATTTCCAGTAAAATCCACCAACACCAGAGACAGAGTAGCCGATGAGACCTAGACTGTCTGTCAGCTATACTGCTGGAAACACGTCCCGCTAATTTAGCTAAGACAATCATCCAAGTGTGTGCCACTGGAGCAAGTTAGTGCAGTGTCAGCATGGGAGCTTTGCCAGGGAACTCAGACCGAGCTATAGAGGCATTCATTGCTACAGATATGCCATCATACTCGGTAGTAGAGAACATGGGACTTACGTGGAATTTAATTCATTATGATTCTTATAATGTTATATTTTTGATTAATGTTATACATTTATGTTTACAATATGAAAATAAGAATCTGCTAGGTTTTGTCATAGACACGTCGACGGCTGCATTGCCTTTGGTCTACAACTGTTTTTACGGGTCTTTGTGTAATACTTTTCAAAACAAATCTGTTTCCCCCTTGCTGTTCTGAAATTGTACTGGACTGCGAACCAAACTAAATTTAGTGTACCGTATCTAATTACCTAATTTAGTGTACCCTACCTATATTTAGGTACCTATTTCCTCATGCAACACAAGATCTATCTTAAAAAACACCTACTCAAATCATCAGACTAACACGCCGAGAAGTTTTGTCGTTCTTCTGACATCGATCCGAATAACGATTACCCTGTAGCCAGTTACATACCTCGAAGGACCGTTATCGTACTCCCACACACATACCGCAGTGCGTTACCAGAATTTTACCTCTTTAAAATCTCAGAGACAAGGCCATGATTGATATTGCACCAGTTTCCCCACAATAAAATTTACTGACCCACCCCCCTGTTGCCAAGATGGACGTCATACTCCGGGAAGCTGGGCTCGCCTGCACCCCGCGGTGTGCTATGCGGCGAGCATCAGCAGGCTTACCGAGGCAGGGGACATGCCCCAGTCTTTGGCGGGCTCCGTGACGGCACGGTCCTCCTTCACACTCCTGTCCAGCAGCTTCTTACTCACAGGTTCCTCCATGTCCAGAACATCTAGCGCCTGCTGATACTCCTTAGCCGCGTACTAGAAGAGGACAAGCACCAGCTCTTTACATAATTCCATATTATTAAGAGTGTTATTAAGAGGTGGAAGACCAGAAAAGTAACAGGAATACTAAATATATATTACTAAACTCAGAAAATGTCAGTGATAAACTACAATATGAAAGTACACCAGTAATACAGATAATTAAATAGCTAGCTGACTAGATCACACAGTTAGATCACTGGCTTATGTTCGGTATAGGCTAGTAAAAAAAAATGTGCAAAAGTGTAACTTTCTGAGTGCCTGAATGATATCTTCTTGGGTGTTTGAGTGTCCTGCAAATACATCCCGAAATAGCATGGTATACCTTATTTGCGTAACACCACCCAAGCCTGTCAGACAGCCCTTAGCTGTTGACATCAGGGGTTCATACACATGGCAGGGAAATTGATGATTGCTACTGATTAATAAAGCTAATTAGAAGTGTGTATTTACACGCACAATACAAACAGATAATTGGAGGGGAGATGATGTATTGTAAAGCAGTGCTGAGCTCACCAGCCAAAGTCAGTGACAGTACTCTCTGTGACACCGGTCAATTACTGACAACTTTTAGGCCAGCCTTACTAATGCCCCAGGCTAAGTGTGGTAGCACAGCTTCTCATGTGAGAGAAATCTCTGAGAGGATGGGAGCATATCAAAGGGGAAATTATTAATGGGTTATTGACACATTTTTCCTCTAGTAAAGACTTCAATATCAGCCAGTTTTATATATTGGTTGAGCTCTACTGTAAACACAGCAGTTGTGTCCCCTTTCCCTGTCACTCTGTTACACCCCAACCCCAGACTGGGGCTCGTAACAGCTGCTGGTCGTGTAATATTAATTAATTTGCGCATGTGTGTGCCTAGAGCTGCCCGGCAGAGGGAGGTGCCCGTATATTGGGGGTCCGGATGAGGGAGGTTTGACTGTAATGAATGTGAAATGTGCACTTCTGTAAAAAGATTTCCTATAATGTTTTTTGTCAGGATGCAGTTCAGTTAGAAATACTCACATGACATCTTGCTGCAAGGTACTGACATGCTCCATATAGCTAAAAGAAAGAAATTTAACAGTTACAAATAAAAACAAAAAAGAAAATAACACAAACACAACAATAACACAAGTTAATTTCACATGCACTGAAATTTAAATTACAATTTTAAAACACCCAGAGAACAAAGACCATAATTTCCAGCACAAATGAACGAGCTCTACCTTATCCAGCTTGCGTGAGCGGAGGGCATGGGCAGCCCTGTGATACTGGGATGTAAGGTAAAGGCACTGTGCTAGCCAGTAAATGTCCAGGGGGTCTTCTGCGGGTGAGAAAACATCACTATCAGACAGCGCACCTCAGATCATTCAAAGTCAGGCTTATCCAACATTGGGTCGGGGGCTGGAGCGTTTCGGTATTTGGCAGCATTGGGTACGAAGTAGAGAAAAAGAACACATACATACATACATACATACACACACAGTATATATATATATACACACACACACACACACACACACACAGACAGAAACACACCAACTGGCCAAATTGCACGGTGGGAAGCGACCGAAAGTGTAGCAGGGAGCCTGCATGCTCGGGGGGGAGGGAGAGCACGCAAAGCCCGCACCCGGAGGAGACGGGACTCGGTTCGGAAGGGCTCACCGTGCGATAAGGACGCGATCTTGTCCGCCCAAAACAGGGCGCTCTGGTACTGCTGCTGCAGAGAGACAACAGGCACGTGATTGCAAAGCACCATATATCCCGATCCTGGTGTTACCGCCCGGGGTACTGGTCACATCAGCAGCCCGGAGGCGCACAGAACCCTCCTTTCACTTATTCTGGGAGTTCGGCTAATCCCACGCATCTTCCACGCAAGTATGAAGTCAGCCCGGTACGTGCCGCGCTAACGCCCGCCCGGGGGGTAAGGAAGGCCGGATGGAGGAAGAAGCGAGCGGCCGGTCTGCCCGGAGGCCTGCAGATACGAGCTGCCCAGCGGCACTTAGTGCCGGCGATGGCGGGCGTCCGGGCCGGGCGCCGAAGTCAGCGGGCCGGGGGTCGTCCTGAAAGCGCCGCCGCCTCACCTGATCGATGTAATGGCGCACACGCTTCCGCAGCCTCTCCAGATTCATGCTGGCTGCCCTCCGCGGCGGGGCGCCTCCTGTCGGGATCCTGCTTAGCGTGTCGCCGTGACGCGGCCAAATGGGACCATAGCAGCTCCGCCGCGCCTCTTCAGTTCATGTTCCTCCCCGGGACGAGCGTCGCACATCCGCGGCTGGCGTCCCGCGGCTGCTCCGGAGCGCCGGTGTCACGGCGATAAGGGTCCGACGGGAAACGGCGGGCGGCGCGCATGGGGTCCGGGCCCGCGCTGGGCGAGAGACGCGCGGCGGTTACGCGGGGGCGGGAAGGGGCTGTGTGCATGTGTGCCTGCGTGCCTGCGACGGGCTGCCCTGCGCCCCGTGTGCTAAGCCGCCAGAATGTACACGGGCTTATGGAAAACGCTTATAAATATCAGAGAATTGACAGATGTAACCGAAGCACCGCTGCCACCTGCAGGCGAGACGCAGGATTGCATGCAGCAGATTTCGGCCACTCCGCTGCCAACGACTGTCTGCGATATTTAGCGGTACATTAAACACTGGTTGAATGTGAATTTGCCTGTTGGATGCATCTGCCAGCGGCATAAATGCACGCGCCCTTGGCTAGAACTGTGTTAGTTCAAAACTAATTTACATCTGTTTATTAAGGTCAGCATACCTAAGTTAATGTAGTGCATCCTGTACAACGCTGGGACTGCACAGTATCATTAGTGTGCAATTTATTTTTCCTTTAATTCGGATCACAGAGTTGGCACTGAAATAAAAGCCTTGAATCATCAGCATTCTTTATATTCACGAAACTACGTTCTTTTTATGCATGATGGAGACTAGAACAAAACGTGAGGCACATTTCAATCCGCAATAATTTTTCTTTATTGATTTAATAACAGACGACATTATTCCGTTAATAAGTTCAGAACACGATTTCATTGTACTGTTGTTTTTTATGAGGTTTAATTCGGCGTGTACCCAGTTATACAAAAAGTGCTGCGCATTCAGAAGCCTTCTGGCGCATGCGCTCTTGGGGCGGAAACGCCGCTTCGGAGGGGTGACGTCAGCGCGCCGGGCTCTCGGGCGCTCTGCTCCGAAGGCTCTGCTTCCTGGCAACGCTGCCGTGTTTCCGAGTCCCGCGTCTCCAGGCACAGATTTCACATCCCTCGGCTCTCCTCCTCGGCTTTGTTATTGTGTAGAGTCCCCCCTGTCCTCCGTGCACCTCCACGAGGGCCCTTTCCTGTTGCCCTGTCTTATTACACTGATATTGAGTATACGAAGGTACGGACTCTTACATGTCCTTCATCTAATACTGTACATTCTGAGCAAAATGCAAAAGTCTATGTTCGTGATATAAAATGTACCCCCCTTCTTTGTTCAAATAATAAATATAAACTGCTTTTTAACCATAGCTTGTGCATATTGCTCCCAGTATTTAAACAATTGAGAATATATACCAGGGCTTCTAAAATTCCTGTGGACAAAATGATATAACCAAGCACTTGTTATAAGGATATGTTCCAGGCACTTTCGTTTTTTTTTCGTTTGGCCTTGGCTCGCCATATGAGTTCTCCACTGTATATTCATCTTTGTTTCATCTGCTTGGACTCAGACAAGAGGCTTTTAATGTCCTCAGATGATGTCTGTCTAATTCATTGGTGATCAAAACTGAGGGCTTGGGGAATATGTTGTGCCTTGAAATATGATAAGAATGCAGAGGACATTTGGAGCAGACAGTTTAGAGCAGGACTTAGTAAGTGGTGCAGTGGTTCTTTGCATTCTGCTTATTAAATATATGGACCTATTCTATCTGAAAACTAAACACATTACTGACTTAAAAAAAGGATTTCATGAAAGTTGAATTCAGTTCCATTAAAATACATTTTTTGCTCCTGCGACTGAGCTAGGATGAGAACATCTTTTTGGAACAAGGTCTATATTCATTCTTTCTCCATTTCTAGCTACGTATAGAGCACATACAGTTACTCAAATGGTAGATTTCTTTAACTTGAATATGTTTAAATGGTTGCATATTCTGTGGTGTCTAAACTTATGCTATATTCTGTAGCTGAGTTATGTTACAGTAATTTCTTACTCACAATTTAAATTAGTTCGATAACACTAAATTAGTGTTAACTATGAATACTGTAATTGTACTTCTTTGGCTAGCAATGGCTTTGCATGCATTATATGTGGATGTTATTCAGTCATTTGGGAGATTATGCCCAGTGGGACAGAGGAAAACTGGCAAACCTGAGATGGAACACCTTCTTCTTGTGCAACCAGTCATACATATTTAAGTTTGTTGAACAGATTCACCCATGTGAAAGCAGACCATTTACTGTCTTAGTTTTAGAAATGTATGAAAAATGTGCTGACTCTTTATGGCAAAAGCTATATATATTTTTCTCAATCATGTCACAAAGTAATCAGTAATTTCACCTGGAGACGTTTATCTGATTGTGCGTCATTTACAAGAATATCACTTGTTTTATTTCGAGAGTGAGTGCTTTTCCTGGTTCCATTCACTTGTTTGCTGCTAGCATCACACTGTTTACTTGCACTATTTGCACTGTCATTGTTGTTGCTATGTAATGTTTTTTATAAGTATTGTTCAGTGATTTCTTTTGAGCCGTACTTGGCTTTAGCCTTTTGTTGCTTCAGAGAATCGCACTGCATGGAAACACAAGCCTAGGTTCGGTCCTCATACAGCAGTATTGCAGATTTAATAAGAGAACACGTGTTGTTTTTCTTTATGCCTCTCCCTTAAACGCACTAGCTGGGGATTTTCCCGTGGGACAGGAATTCTTTCCATCGTGATGGGAAGTGGCTAAGGTAACAGTCGCCCAGGGATGCCAGTGTTCACAGTTATCTGGCTGTATTATATTTGAATAAAACTACACAAATATAATATTACTGTTTTTTTTTTTTTACTTATGATGTTCTTTAAAGCAGCAGAAGTATTTAGTGTAGTGTTTATAATGAGAAATAAAGAAATGTAATGTGATGTAATGTGAATGTCCATGTTCCTCTCATGCTGAGCCCCTGACCAGAATAAACGGGCTGAACAGAAGGAGGATGGATCTTCTTCTCATGATCTTCACGTCTGTGTTGCTCTCTCCCAGTAACTAATGGGAGCCTGCAGCATACAGGGGCCACAGGACCAACATGGATTATTTTACTGGTTATGCCTGATACATAACAGTTTATACATACATTTCCAGTTTGTGATGCTGCTGTTTCTGGCAGGCAGGCCCACTCAGGTATGCACTGTTGTAGTATGGACAGACTCTGGGAGGCTCATTTTATCGTCATCTGACATCAACCTAATGACATATAACTGTGCCACAGTGATTTTTTAAGACACTTTCTTTGGTCCAACTGTACCATACATACGGCTTGATTCTTATTATGAAACTAAACTAAAATACTGAAATAGAGTGCTGTATAATAAGAGACTGCACAAGGTCTATCTGATTGTTCCCAGCAGGGGTGCAATCATCCAACACAAGACATACCGATCAACTCTCTGTTCCACACTGAGTGAGGGAAAGTTCAAAAACGCCAGGTGGCCCAGTTATGCTGACATTTAAAAATTGGAATAGGGCAACCATTGAATCACTTACTGGTGTAAGCTGTAGGTTTATTAAGAGTTAACCTGAGAGCTGTGGGATTACTGCGAAGCATCCAGCCGTGTTCTAAACAGGTGGCAAAGGGAACAGGGTGCCAGGCCAGCGCAGGGCACATACATGCACATGCAATCATCCATCCATCCCTCCTTCCATCAATATATCTTCTAACTACCCCTGAGAAGATGCCAGGCCAGAGCAGGGCACATACATGCACATGCAATCATCCATCCATCCCTCCTTCCATCCCTCCATCCATCAATATATCTTCTAACTACCCCTGAGAAGATGCCAGGCCAGAGCAGGGCACATACATGCACATACAATCATCCATCCCTCCTTCCATCCATCCATCCTTCCATCAGTCTATCCTCTAACTACCCCTGAGAAGATGCCAGGCCAGAGCAGGGCACATACATGCACATACAATCATCCATCCATCCATCAATCTATCTATCTTCTAGCTACTCCTGAGAAGATGCCAGGGCAGCGCAGGGTACATAGATACACATGCAATTATCATCCATCCATCCATCCATCCATCAATCTATCTTCTATGTACCACGGACCAGATTCCAGGCCGGCATAGGGTGTATACATGCACATACAATCATAATTTATGTTAATTTAGAGACACCAATTAGCAAAATGTCATGCTTTTGACTGTGCAAGGAAAACGGAATGGCCTACAACGCAGCATCAGCTCCAGATCAAGGCACAGGTAAACCAGGAAGCTGCCTAGGGCCCGGTTTGCACAAGGGGCGGCAGAAGATGTCAAGAAACAAAAAATTATATATATATATATATATATAAATTTATAAATCAGAATAATTACATTACACAAAATAGAAAATAAGAACAAAAGCATATACAAGAAATTGTTCATGTACAGGCAAAATTCTTAATATGGTTACTGATATACACAGCCCCATGTGTCCATGCTACTGACTGAGCTGCTATATAGCAAAGTTTCAGCAGGTCATTCATGAGACAGGGTTTCAGCACTTAAAGAGTTACAGGACTGCAGTACCACAACAATGCTGAGCCGTGCCCTTCTGTTAGGGCAGCCGGCTGCGCTGCGCGGGTCGGCCCATGGCGCTGCCGCGTGTGTGCCGCACGTTCCACTTCCAGACTGGCCGGCGTGTGCCCAGGTGGGCTCGTGTCTGCCCCCGGGCACAGAGTCACCCAGGCGTGAAGGATAGGGAGGAGCTGCAGCGAGTACTGACATGGAGACGGGAAATGGACGTGGCAGCGACACGAGCACGTGCTGTGGCATGCCGCCGTCCACGAGCCGAGCGCCTGCCCCAGATTGTACGCATTCATTAGTCTGGGTAGGTAAGCAGGGGCCTGACCTTTCAATTCTGGCTAATTGAGCTAGAGAATTTAAAAATCCAGCCTGAAATTGAATGGAAGCCAGTTAACACAGATGAGGTGGGATTTTTTTTTTTTTTAGATCTGATTACACTTCTTGCTGTGGCATTTTGAATTTACTGTAGGGCACAGAGTGTGATTTGTGCTTCCTCAGAGTACAGAATCACTGAAATCTGTTTAGAAAAGGCTTACATTATGGTCTGTCTGTCTTCACCAGTAAGAAAATGCCTTACCCCGGAAATAGGTCAGAGTCCTAGGAGGCATATTTGGGTTAAAGAGTATTAAAGTTCCATGTGTAACAGGCCTGTGTCTAAAATGACACCTAAAGGCCAAGCTGAGTTAACAAAGTAGGATAGTTCAGGTCCAGAAAGTAAAAATCCAGACCAAGATTTTGTTTCAACCAACCAGTTACGCATAAAGACTTATAGTCACAAAGTACTCAACTGGTTGGTTGAAGCTAAATCTTGGTCCGGATTTTGCCTTTCTGGCCCGGAACCATCCACCTCTGGTTAAAGCTGACTGACAGCAGTGTACTTTGTTATTGGTGTCACTGCACTTCAGGAGTGTTGGGGCAGCCTCACTGCAGATGGGCCCGTATTGCAGCTTTCTCTGCGAGCTTCAGAAATACCCACAGACCACAGCGTGCCATTTCACTATTGACGGCGTGTTATAGGCATGGGGATGAACGCTAAGTCTGCCTGGCATCGCAGAGGGCGAATGCTACTGTCATCAGCTTCACCTCCTGCAGGACACCATATTTCATATTTGGGGCAGGATAATGG
>JAODKM010000034.1:15611698-15635005 GCA_026780845.1 Petrocephalus sullivani
ATCTAGCAGCTCCAATTGACCAAAATATGTTTTTGGACTGCGGGGGGGACCCCCCCCCCCCCCCCCCCCGCCATCATATGCATTGGAAAACAAGGCGGAGAGGGCCCCGCTCCTGTTGCCGCAGACCGTGCATGCTGCTGACATTAAGGGCATCGGCGCTCCGTGCCTTAACACTACGTGCAGTATATGGCAGATTTGCAATACCCTGCTGCCGAGGAAACCTGCGCTATAGATGCGGTGGGGTGCAGAGTGAAAGCGGCTTTTACTTCTACAGTTGGTGGGCGCGTTATTAGAGCCCCTTGGAAGTATGGCTTGGTGTACGCAACGTGTGAACTCACAAAATGCGCATGTGGTTACAGTCGGTCACGTTTCTATGGGAAAAATCAATTTATACGTTTCCCCTTTATGGAAGAGCTCTTAGCCACTAGACGTCTATAAAGTTATCAATGCACTCGAGACCTTGAGTCTGCAGAGCCCTTTCCAAAGTAAAAGAGGAGGAAGCTTGGTCTTTAACGTGAACATTACCTCTCTGCACTTGTGGCATCGCTACACTTTTTGGTGAATGAAGGCTCTCCAGCTGTACTTGTGAATATATGTTTCACCCAAGTGGAATTCTTAATTGGGATGTCCAGCGATCGCAGTGAAAAAAGTTGGGATTCGTTGGGAACTACATTAATTATTCTGCAGCATAAATGTTGTCCAAAAATGATCTGTAGTTGAAGTTGTCCTCTTCATCCACACCATGCCCCCCGTCAGATCTGACGCGTACAGCCACTGTGAGAATAACTTTTTTTCTTCCTGCATTATCGTCTCCCATAGTTAAAGAAGTACCTTCTGCTCCAGCAGATGGCAGTTTCTGATTTGCTGCCTATCATTTTGTCTGGTGGTCAGCAGTGAAGGGTGCCTTGTTGAAGTGGCATCAGTATGGTCTGTGTATGAGGTGCTTTAGGTCAGCAGAGATGATGATCGGTGGAGCAGGGCACCACAAATCACAATATTCTTTAGCTTGCACATAATTCTCTGGGGCGCTGAAGATGAGTGGGAGGTGATGGTTACCTCAGAGGGTGTAATGGAACAGCATGCTGAGTAACGGGATCGATACTCCCAAAGCTGAAGATTATTACATAGCTAGTCCTTCGCCGTTATCTTACAGTAATGATCCGAGAAGAGCATTAACTTCTGATTCACAAATTGTTAATCGTTCGACGCAGATCTGCTTGTGGTTGTGATGAAGTATGTTGAGTGGTGGCTGCGTGTTTTTTGCTGCTGGGTGCTGGTTCACACGGGGATTTAGACGCTAAAATCACATTTACAGCGCACTTTTCCATTAAACATGGGTCACAGTTCCTCTGTCATTTCATGACGTCTGCTTCCTTTGTTTGGTTTACATTTTAGAGTCACCTCTCTCTCTCTCTCTCTCTCTCTCTCTCTCTCTCCTTCCCCCTCTCATCCAGTCAGGCTGGGTCTGTCTGGCTTTTGCTCATATTACTGCCAGAAGTTTTGTTCCACACATAAGATGAACATGCATGCATCACAGGGAGGACGCCGTGCCCCCCCCGGTACCTTAGACTGCAGAGTCAGGTGACCCGGGCTATTCCTGTTGTCCTCACCATGAATTAACCCCTCTCACATGTTTCTGCTTTGTCCCCGTAGCCCGTTTACAGCATTTGCACCATTCCGGACCTGTGATTTCCTGCCCCCTGGTCATTACCCTGCTCGCCCTTTGTTTTCCTCTTTTCCTGCCCATCAAAGAAGGCAGCTCCCTCTCCACCACTCTGTGGCATTAATCCAACCCTAACCCTCTCTCACACAAAAACTGAAAATGGAAGTTTGCTAAATTTCTTTCTCTCTGAGCGCCAAGTCTCGTGGTTATATTTGCCGTGCAAAGCGCATATCTTATTGCATATTTTCTCCTCATATATTATACTTAGACACCTATTATAAGTTGCAGTAGAATGTGGCATGTTGCTTTAAATTTTGTTGCAAGTGTTGCTTTGTTGGTACAAAATACGCTGTGAAGATGTTCCTGCTGTTAGCACCTTTAAATGGCTTCTGTGCTTTGGGAGGGCCGTTTTCGCCTGAATAAAACCCCCCGCTGATACAAAATGTGTTGCATTATTAATCAATTTTGACTTTGTTTTTCTTTGTTTTTAGTTAACTGCCATACAGAATAGAGGAATCTGTACTGTTGGAGGATAAGGTCTAAAATGCTTTTAATGCCCTGTTTTCAAGACCCTTGATCAGTAAATACGGAAAGTTATGAAACAGGGTATTCATCTTAAAAGCCTCTTTTGTCTTTAGTGCTGTACCTTATTATTCCATAATCCATGTCGGTTTCAGAGAGGGTGAAGGGTATGTTAGAAGTAAGGCAGATGCTGAATGCAAATCTAGCTGGAGACCTGGGCGTTTCGTTTTTTAAGCCCACGTGCATTGTGGGAATTTATTCACTGCCATGAAGAGGCTGAGTAGCCGCCTCTCGCCTGTCTCATAGCTTAGGATTTTTCCAAATTTGGAAAGATCACTGGGACGTCTGACAGGAGGAGCTTAATGTTTGGAGATGTATGTAAATGTATGTGAAACACAGAAGTATATAAATGAGTATTTTTGTGCACAAGGACACTGCCCAGATGGCCGATGCCTTGTTATGGTGCACAGGGAGTTAAACGATATACAAAAAGGAAGTGACCACAAAACTTTAAATGCATTTTTGGCTAGACATGATCTACTTTTTATGTTTTGTATTTAATTTCACAATATAATTTAAGCTCAGTATTTGGCTGATAGTAAGCTTGTGCATATTATATGTTATTCTATACATATTATTATTATCTACGCTCGCATGAGTAATAGAATATCATTATGAGAATGGATAAATTGTCAGTATACAGTATTTGTAAATAGCTAACATGCTATTGACTGATGTCCCTTCAATGTTTTGCTTCTCCCGCTATGGTGATACTGCTACATAATTAGACGTCGTCTGCTGTGAACTGGACAGTGTTGCTTTAAAGACAATGCCAGCAGCCCAATTGACTACAAAGCGTGTTGGTGTTCCTCCCAGTGACAGTGCAGAGGAAGGCTGCTCCCCGGCGGCAGATGGGGAGTTGTTAAATTCAGCTACGATAGGAGTAGCTAGCACTAGCAAGCCAAGGCTTTCATGAACCGGGTGAATTGAAATCACTGTCCACAGGGAGTGAATTACAGTCTAAGTGATCCAAGCATAATCCACTGTGTGCTTTCAACACGGATGCATACCACTTCTTACATCTTGACTAACCTACTTTGATACTTGATTCAGTTATTCTCTTTTTACCCTTTTTTTTGTGAATAATTTGGAATGTTATGCACTTGAGATCGTTGTTATGCTCTCAGATGTGTTCATTAAATTATGGCATTATATCAGGGCTGTTCTGAATCTTGCCCAAATTTAGCCCCTGAATGTATCTCCTGAAAGTTCTGCAACTTCCGTGGTGGACGGTAAAGCTGAGCTCTGTTTCTGGCCCAGTGGCATGCATGAGGCACATAGTATGAAGAAGAAGGTAAGAATGGAGTTGTCACAGTGAGGAACTCCTTGCTGAGTGATGGTTTTCCCTGCAAAGGGCCTCCTGTGCTGGCTGTTTTGGTTTGGATTGCTTGTTACATAGTGCTGCAGCAATGATTGTCTGCCAGATATAGAGTGTTACCTGGGCTTCCTCTGGGCTTTAATCCGAGTGATTGGTAAAAATATACAGCGGGGATCAATAATGTGCATGAACAACAGGCTTCGCCTTCGCCAACATCAGCCTGATGGCAGTGGTCTCTGCCAATCATCAGTCTATTTTTATGACATGGCAAAGTCACAGTAAGATGTACAACGCCATGCCAAAAAGCCAAAAGATGAGCAAGAATTAACTCTCCTTAACGTGGGCTTGAAAAATCGAAGCCTCTGCTCCAAATGATAAAAGACATTCTTGACTGTAGCACAAAGATTGCATCCAATGCTGGTGAGTGTCCAAATGGCAGAGAATAAGTTCTTGTGATGATACATTTAGTACTGAACTAGGGGGAACTGTGCACACACTGAGTCACGGGTGGCTTCTGCCAGCTATCACCGCCATGACTGTCTTTGCCGAATACATTGTTAATTTTCGTACATGCCTTATTGCGCTTATTTCCTGTCTTGCGCTTCTATCCCTTTAGAGGAGACCGTTGTATTTATGTGCGTAAAAAACAGGTGGATTCAGGACTCTGAAAGAGGTCTCAGGGTATCTGGTTGAAAGTATAATGCTTTTCACAGTGTTTGGGTATCTGTTGGGTAAATGTTGTGCACATTTCAGTGCTGTCTGTTTCCCTGCTCTGTGCCCTTTGCTTCCTGGAATAGACTCCTGGCCAGGACAGGCCTCACAGCCTTAATACCCTTGAGCTGTGTACTTAACCTGAATTATCCCATTAAAATATTCAGATGCATGAGTTACACTTTACCTCATATTTCTCCTAGACAGATATCCAGCAATATAGATGGTATCTAACCAAAATTTCTCCCGTAAAATCCCAGTGGTATAAATCATAAAAAATGATAAACTGCAGTGGTTAAGCACCAAAATAATACAAAAGTAATAAACTTCCAATATGGTAGACGCCAAAAATAATTCTTTCTCAGAGAAATGTACTCAATGCTGTTAATGAAAGTGAGTGAGACATGAGCCCAGTGCCGCACAGTGCAGTACAGGCATGTGTAATTATGTTGCATGTCTCTGCAATAACAATTAATGCATACGAACAATGAGAGTACATGTTTTCTGTGCCTCAGTCTAGGCAGGTCGTCTGTGCATAACAAACAGTTAAAATGGTTCTTTGCCGAATGCGCTGAAGGGGTTGGGCCTTGACGACACTTCTACATGGACCTGCATTGTAAACACATCTAAAATCCAAATGCATTGCGTTTAAAAGTACATTGTTAAATGGCACATTGCTATACAACACTTACTTTAAGGGTCCAAGGACCCACCATAGATATTATGTGATACCGATAGCATCTGAGAATATTATGCTGTCATTTTTATTGACCGGCATTATGATTGATAAATATTGTTTACATGTATAAATTGCCCCTTTTGACCCACTATCACAGTACATTAACCAGTAGCCAGAAACTGAATTAAATATTGGGAATGCAGGGGGTTCGCTTCAGAGATAATGATAATGGCTTCCTTAATTCTAACTTGCTTGGCATGTGACAGACATTGACTAAATTAAAAGCATTGAAAGTGAAACTGAAAATTATTTTCCTGTCCAAGATAAGGTAAGCACCCACTTAAACACGCGCAATACACCAAACTTCCATAGTCCCAATGCATGGCTCATTAAAATTTCACATAGTTTATATTGTATTCTTATTCCATTTTACAATTATAGCAGAAATTCAAATACTACATTCAACAATAACTTACGTTATTATAGCTCAGTCTCAGAAAAGATAAATGTTTTAGCATGTATTTTGGGTTTATTCACCAAGTCAACACTTTTCTAGGGGCACCCAGCTAATACCATCCAGAAGCCAAGCTAGCCTACCTTCTGTAAGTGGTTGATGAGTTGTGTATTCTGAGATTTCATTCTGCACACTGCTTTCGTAGTGAGCTGTTATTTTCGCTCTTGTGCCTTTCATGTTAACGACTTTGACCGTTCGTTCACCTCTGACCCCAGAATGCCATTGGCTGGATGTTTCTTGGTTATCGCACTGTCCTTTGTGAACTTCAGACACTGGAGTGTGGCTGTATCAGGTGCTGGAACCATCAGCAGTCACTCTTTCAACCTTGCCTAGATCAAACCATTTCAATGCTAATTTGCCAGAAACCTCTTGACCCAGTCTTTGTTACTCTTTTTCATTAGCAGCACAAATATTATACATAGAGAACTCCTTAGTCTTTCAGCAGAGCTATGTGCTCATGTGCACAGTCAGAACAGGCTTTGTCGAAGTTCCCGTGGTGCCTGAAGTGGGCACAGGAGAACCTGACCACTTTTCCTTACCGTTCCCAACAGTAAATAGACCAAGGTGCCAGGGAACAGGTGTGAGGTAGCATAAACATGGTGTCCCTTCCCTGATCATAAGGGGAGCTACCTCCACCATAGCGCCGCTGACTCTGCTTAGGAAAACAGTCTCCACCCTCTCTGCGTTAAAGCACACAGGAGAGTTAACACACATTAGCGGCTCTGTTTGAGAAGACCTGTACTTAAGCCATTCTAAAAGTAAGCTTTCATTGAAAGGGGCTAAAGTGACATACTCTGCTTTGTTCAGTAGGAGGTTTCACGATTTTAGGTGCTGAATAAGTAAAAACCTTACATCTAGCAATGTTATTAAATTGTGGGAGTTGTATGGTGGGTCATATTCTTTGTGTCTGGAGTGCACATTTTGGAGTACTGTGAAGTATGTGTATATATGTACTGTATATACTATATATAAGGTATATAAGTGTATATATAAGGTTAATCAGCAGTCAGTGGCAGAAATCAGAGACTGTATTTATTAGCTCATGTTATGCTATATGCACGTGTATGGATTAGTTGGACCACAGAGTAATTTATCGTGCCCGTTTATGGCTTGCAACACTGTAATACCACTGGGTGTATATGCACGTATTCATTTCTGATATGTGGATCTTTTCAAAAATATTACCATAAAATGTTTAAATTGAAGAAAAAGGAAAATATTTTAAATTGCAGGTCTGCTAAAAATAACTTGGAGCTCTGCAATGCGTATTTATACTTCAAAATTATAGAAATTCAAGTCTTAGGAAAACGTCATTCATGAAGAATTTAACATAGTTGTGCCTTATGAATGTCTATATCTCATTAAAAGGCTGGTACCTTGCAGCTGGGATTTTTCAGTAAATATGTGTATTTAGGAGTGAAAGTTAAAGTTGTGTCTGGCAGTGTAATGCTTCCTACTGGGAGAACACTCTACAAACAGAATAACAGCGGTCCCAGCACAGAGGACTGTACTCCTACAAGGGCAACTACAGTGACAATGAGGGTCAGCCATAAATGTTAAGGTCTATTTCTGTAGGATGCAAACCCCTGAATACGCGTCGGCTTTAGTAAGCTCTCGCTGGGCTATGGCCTCACAGGCTGAATGGTCAGTTTCATGCTTTCTTAATCCAGGTCCCACTGGTTATGTCTGATTGTGTTTTAACCACAACATTAATTAATGTCATGACATAGCGACTTAAATGGCAGAGCTACTGAAGATGGAAATGTATCAAGAGATGTTAATTTTGGCTAATTCATAAAATATATCTACACCAGGCCCAGGCATTCCCCTGCTTTGTTCAGTGTTTCTGGTTAGAAGCTCCAGGCTTTTCCTGACCAGTACAGGGGAAGTGGTTTTTAAAGTGGGTATCTAGATGAAAGTCATTTCATTTTAATTTTGGAGATTTTTTATTTATTCCAAGAAAGACACGTATAAAGAGTGTACTGAAATTGGTAAACTTTTATGAACAATTTTTAAGTTGTTACTAGGCTTGGGCATATCACGGTAATACAGTATATTGTGGTGTTTTAAAATCTTTTACACAAATTTAACTTTGACCAACCCCCCCCCCCCATTCAGTGAATTTTATCACTAAGATTCAGAATGCAGGAATAGCGACGATTTTGAAAATACCATCAAAATACGGTTCACTGTCGTACAAATTTCAGTTGTTAGCAAGCTAAATGTTATTTTAAAATAAATAAATATGAGACTGTGAATCTTCATTTCTGTGTGACTTTGTCACCTTAAACAGTTGCTCTGCACTCTGTATTGTTTATTACAACTGTGACTTGAAAAATACCTCTTGATGTGTTTTTTTTTTCAGTAAAACATTTGCAGTTTTGTTTAAATCCTGTGTTTCCCCATCACATTTTATTCAGTTATCAAAATAATGGTTTTCTGCAATCATAGTATTGATCCTAAATAATATATTTTTTATGAGTTAGTAGCACCTATGTAGTAGGTAACCATTATAGTAGGTAACCATTATTTATTAAAATATTCACCTGGCTAATACATAAATACAGTTTCAGACATCCCACCTGATTTCAGGGAGGCTAGTGAGGGATTCTGGGATATTGGACATCATTTGTGGGTGTGAGGGAGCTGCTATCATTTTGTGGCAGTGGTGGGATATCCATGGCGTCACGGATAAATACGTTTATTTGTAATATATACTTTGGGCTAAAATATCTCTACGAAGACTGAAATGGTGAGATCCAGTTTCATATAGTTCAGTCCGCTGGGGTATAAAACAACAACAACAATAATAGTTCATTTTTGGTCTCTGGGATAGCACTAAGAAACAGTTCTAAGCAGGCCAAGGAAAGTGTTGAGCATCCTGGAGACAGTGGCATGCCCAGCTGATCATTTAAAACTCTTGTTAGGAGCTTCTGTATTCTGATACACGCTGTCATTGTCTAAGGTTGTAAGGTGAAATGGAATAACCTGTTGAATACGTGCCTGAAACTGCTGTTAAGCTATTTAATACTGATTTAGTATACTTATTTAATGCACACAATGTGGATTTTTAAGGATACACTTTTTCCAGTCCTTTCTTTACAAAAAGTGTGAATAATCAAATTAAAGGTAAATTACACTGTGTATAGAGATGTACTGGTGTACTTGTTGGATAATTTTTGGCCATAGCTCAAGTGTAACATATAATCATGTTGCTGAAGTCAGTATTTAGTTAATTTATACTCAGCTGACAGAGCAGCTGTGGTTTTGTAACTTCGTAAGTGCGAGTTGTTATTTTAACCTGAATGTTTAATTACTAGCTGCAGCAGACAGAAGAAAAGATTTTCCTATAGAAAGAGTTGCATTAGACAACATCACATTAGACAGCCTACTTTTTCTTGTCTTAAACGTCTAAGACTGGGCTTAAAATATGGTTGAATTGTTACCTCTGTTACACTGGATGTTTCAGTGAACAACTCAACCTAATGTAAGAGGTAGCAATTCAACCCAATCTAATGAGTTGAATGTAATGTAAACTAAAATGTTTTGGAAAATGTCCCTTTGAAGTCTTTACCTGTAACAGGCAGGCCAACCCTATGAGGGTATGGTTTGAGCCAGTCAGAGGGACCCTTACTATATTAATAAATAAAGCCTCCTGTCCCGAGGGCGAGCTCCCGCACTTATACATGTGTCTGCTGTGAAGTATAAGCTGAACTGTAAGTCTGTTCTTCATGTTTTATGATTAATTGATGCTCAGTTTAGGCTAATGTCAGTCAGATATCAACAACGCAAACAAATGCTGTGCTTTTAAGTGCTAGAATGGAGAGGCATTTTGGGAACTTATTTGGGTCAGATGCCAGAAGTGAATGACTATGTTTTGCATAGATAATGTGTGCTTCACATTACAGCTATGTGGGTGAAAATGGATCTACTTGTCAAACAGATGCCGCACCTTGAACGTCCTTTGGTGGAGAATGCAGATTTGACAGGCATCATAAAAACATGCATGTCTGGGTGTGCAGGAAATGTTCCATCGATCCAACATCCACCCATCTTCAAATGTTTATTTTTCAACATACTTAATAACATTGTCAATAATTAGCATAATAGGAGGTATGTATTTGGCCAGGAATGTGCAAACAGCTGAAATATACTCAGTGTGTAGCTCAGAGATTGCA
Source organism: Petrocephalus sullivani (assembly GCA_026780845.1). NCBI lineage: Eukaryota > Metazoa > Chordata > Actinopteri > Osteoglossiformes > Mormyridae > Petrocephalus > Petrocephalus sullivani. Next base: position 15,621,344 of record JAODKM010000034.1, read on the forward strand.
GGCTGTAATGAAGGCCCCGGGTCTGGTGAAATAGCTTCCTGCTTCTCCGTCTCTTCAGTACACTGTCCCGTGAGATCAATCAAGCTTCATGGCTGAAATGAGAGGTGACTAATCTGCCGCCACTTATTCCCCCGGGGCGTTTTGGAACGGTTTGCGACTGACGACGGCAGCCTGTTCCCTTAGTGTCTCTGTAGGAAAGCACCGTACCTAACAGCTGAAACATTCTCGTTAACGTGGTCGTGTTTAATTCTGTTTTCTTTTTTTTTGTGAGGATCCACCAGAATAAAAGGAGGTTGCCATCATGGAGAAAAGGGGAAACAGACGTCCTCGTCTGGTTATTTGCCTTTCCAGCTCGGCTGGTGCACGGAGTTTAGATGCCGCTTATGAAATAGCTGGCACTCTTTAACGGCTACCTCCTGCAGATAAAAGAGTTTCTTTATGCGGCTGTGACCTCTGAGTAAATGTCAGGGCCGTGGCCAAAGTAATATGTCTTAGAAGCACCACTGAAAATCACGCCTGTACAAAATGCACAGGTTTGGAAATGATTGTAGTTTACTTAATTTATCGCCAGTGCAGACTATTCTTGTTTAGTGTGTGTAATCAAGCGAGGGTGTAATAATTAGACGGACAGGAATAGACTGGAACAGGGTGTTGGGTGGTGCCTAGACCGTAATGACTTGAGTATATACACAGATGCTGTTTTTGATAAACGATCAGTTTATGTTCCTTTCTGTAAATGTTTGAATTAGGCTTTCACTCCTTAACTTTTCATTATGCTGAAATCATGCTGGTAGCTTTTAAATCATGCTACCCATCCATCCTTCCATTGTGCACTGATTGCTTTATTCGGCACTGGATTGGCATTGAGTCTGGCGCCAGTCCCGGGAAGCACAGGGTACAAGACTGGGGAACAGCCTCGATGGATTGAATGCCGCCCATCAGCTGGCAGACACTCACACCCAGTCACACACTATGGGGGATTTAGAGTCACCTAACTGTCTATGGACAGTGGACTGAAACCAACGAGCCAGATGGAAATCCATACCAACGCAGGACGAACATGCTGCCTCTATACACACATAGAGCTGGGAACAGGCACCAAGCCCCGAGTTACTGCCAGTTATGTCTAGAATAGAGTAATACAGGTATGTGCCGTTTTTCATGCTCGGGGCTTGCGAATGGTACTAAATGACAGTCTTTTCTGACATATAAGTAGTCTTTGTTAAAGAGCTGCTTTATATAATATGCTGTATGACCAAAAGTATGTGCACAACAGCTTGCCTAACGTCTCGTTCCAAAACCAAAGGTATGAATTAGAGCGAGCATGATGTAATTTCTCCTGGTCTGATCCCAATGCCGATATTAACATTTTTAGTATCTGCCGATACCAGTACCCATCTGGCATTTTCCTAATATTTAGGGTTAAATGAGATATTTGTTTCAAAACATTTCAATTAACACGGCAAACTATGTTTGAGCACGATAAGAGCAGGAAAATATTATGGTCACGTTGCTCAAACGAAATCCATATCTTCTTTTTTTTTCAGTAAAAACTTTCACAAAAATGAACAGAAATATTTCCTAAAGTGTAAATTGTGCACACTGTTGCCAAATTAAATATAATAAAGAAATCAATCATAAAAAGAATTACTGCATACCCCAACTAATCATATACAGTGGAGCACAGTTATAACTTTTAAGTAGTAACTGACCAAGCTTTAGAAAGAATGCAAGTCTGAAGATGTGTAGTTTGTATAAATGTTCCTGTTCAGACTTATGAAAATTTAGCAGTAGCCTTACATGCACTGCATTCTGCAGTTTAGCTATTTTTTTCCAATGTACAGTAGCTGTATTTCCACTCGGCCAGCATGACAGTTCCAGCGCCTTGCTGAGCACCTAGCTGTCACGTGACCCTGCCTTCAGTTTACGCTGTGTCGCACTAAGGCTCCCAGCATTTCTGCTCTCTGATGGAGAATCGGATCAGTTTCTCCCTCCCCCGCCATCCTGATATCCGAATTTTTTGCCGGGTATCGGCCCAATACCAATAGTGGGTATCGGATCGGTGCCCTCTCTAGAATTGCTATGCAGCTGCTCTGCACTTTGATATTCACATAGCCTCTCTCCCTCTGGCGTGACTTTTCTCTCACATGCTGGACCATCGCTGGCGGGATTTACTGCCATTTCCTGTTGGGTATTGATGTTGGATGATCGGGTGCCTTTCCGAGAAATTGCGTACCTCAATACTCGCCAACTGAACTTGACGCTTCCCTTTCACAGTCACTTCATTTGCAGTTGACTGAGGCAGCTCTACTATGGCAGAAATTTGGGAGAGTGACTTGTTGGGAAGATATCTTATCAGCCTCTTGGCAATGGATCATTCTACTGCCAATATTTATTGCTGCATGGCTGTGTGCTGAAAGTTATGGAGTACTTTGTAATTGGCTTTTACAACTAAATGTGGTGGTCACTTACTGTTTTAGTATTTAGCTATTATAATGAATCAGTCATTGACTCCATTGTTGTGTGGCTGAGTCAGTGCCTAGCAGATTGTGTCCAAGCACCAGTGGCTTTCACATGAGACTCAGTGAGTTATATAGCTTCAAGTTTTGACCAGGCAGTCAAATTTGTGGTCTGCTTTAAGTTTCAGGGGACCTGCCAACAGCATCCGTCTTATTTCACATAGAACCAGGCTTAGCTTTACTTATTTATTTTATTGTCATCTATGAATTTTTTCTTAGGAGGCAGTTCTGATATTTACTTTCAGATGTGGAGCAATTCTCAGCCCATTCTGTAGCTATATTGCCATATTTTATAGTACATCTCCATAACCTACTGCTGCACTGTTTCTTTGCCAGCTATAAGGCTGTAGAGCAGTGCTCCTTTTCATTGAAGTAATCTGCTCCTAGAAATCCACACCTGCCAACCAAAAAATGACTAAGCTACTAACCTGGGGTGCGTTTCCCAAAAGCCCCTGTTAGCAACTAACATAGTTGGACTCATTCAGTTGCATGGCTATAACTATGTAAGTTGCAAATGTAGTTAGGAACTATGCTTTTGGGAAACGCACCCCTGGTGAATTGTACTACTATGAGTTTTCTGTGCTGCTCGATTTCCGGAGGATCCCAGCACCTCTTTGATTCATTTTCCTAATGGACGTGGACGTGATATTGCTTTTGGATGCTTATGTCCATTTCATGTCAAGGTTGTGTTCCCCCTGAGCTCCTTTAGAACGGCTATTTTGTAGCTACCTGTGCGCTTTCTTTAATGTTTCTGTGAAGATTTGGTTGTACTTGAAAATGCGTGGAACACTTTGTTATTGTGAGAACAGACGATGGTTGTCAAACAAGGTGATTGATGTCAAACGAGGCTTGCAGCACAGCCTGAACGTGTCGTTTCTGCAGTTATGTAGCGGCAGAGATGGCTCTGTAGCTTCTACTCAGCTTATTTTCAGGCAAAAGCAGTAAGTTTCGTCAAATTACGAAACGCGTGGAAATGCGTGCGGCAGACTGAGGGAAACGCCGACGGTGGCTGTAGCTCTCAGACTCCCAGACCACGCATGCTGCTTGTACCGCGGTGCTGCCCGTCACTACCAGCCGGGACAGCTCGGTGGGGTGCATGCTTACCCCCCCGGCGCCTTTCATCCTGGGATGGCGCCACCATCGCGCCATCCTTCGCCTTGTCTTTGCAACACACTCAAGTTAAACTGTGGCAATAATTTCAAGGGGAAAAATGTAAATTCATGTAATTCATGTTCCATATAAATGAGCTGTTTTGGCTGCATCTTCAATAATGAGCGTTCTCCCCTGGTCCAGAGTCTCTTACCCAAACCAAGAGCGAGAAACGTTTGTTTGTGTGTATCGATTGCAGCACCGTGATGTGTCTTTGGTCAGTGTAGTGTTTGCCTTTGGGTCTGTGCTTATTTCTATGGTTGTGCTTATGTAGATCCTGCAATACTGACACGTTGTCTGGCACAGGAAACAAGCACATGCGCGACTGTGTCCCGCTACACCTTGCTTCCAAGCTTAAACTACTGACATACGTCTGGGTTACTCACATGGATATTTATCTGTTAACAGGAGTAACCTTTTCTCCTGCTCGTGAAATATCTCTGCCTCATGACCTTTTTTTTTTTTACTGTGTTTCATTTTTTTATTGAACTCAGGAATCAGTAATGTTATGAATCAGTCAGGGTGAATAATTACTTTCTGTTCTACTGACTTAATCATTGATCATTAAGGTCTTTTTGAAATCCTTTTATTTTTCATGAAAGCCTGGCATACCAATGTGAAGCTGACAGCAGTCTTTATCACACTCCTTTACCTGTGTTCATTGTAATTATTTAGACGGCTCTTAATTATGTGGCACGTAAATTAAAATCAAGCATTGATTATGCACAGTGTAATATCAGCTTTTGGGATCTGATTTTTTATTTCTATGCAATTATCAAGCCGTTAGAAGAATATAGAGGGTTGTCATAAATGACACGATACAAATTTCTGGTTCTTGAGTCATGCAAGTCTTCAGCTTTATTGTAACTTACAGCCGTGGACACTGAAGACAAGTTGAGTGTTAGTAATTTTCTTCTCTTTAGTTTAATAGATTTTCATATGCCACGGAACATACAGGACGAAGTACTTAATTATATGGCAAAAATGTTAGGAGTTTTACATCCCACACACGCATATCTATTGTTTACTCAGCTTTGGGGGAGAATGCAGGCAGAAGTGAAATAATGATACATCAGCATGATCAAAATCCTATGTAAGTGCCAATGCAGAGCATGTAACAGTTTCAGAATAAAGTGCAAGTTAAAAAACACACACACACACACACACATATACACCGTCTAATTTCCATTTGACAGCGGCTAGCTGACACAAATAGTTTCACTGTTGGAGTGTTTTTGTTTCTGTCAGACAGAGCAGGGAGTGCTTGTGTAAGTCAAATCGCAGGTAATTAAGGGACATTCTGAAGCACCCAAAGCGACCCTCAGCTGAACAGACTGTGCTGGCAAACACACAGCACAAGGGGAGAAACTCCCCTCTGGATGCCTCCGCGCTAAAGCTCCGGGGAGACCTGCTCTCCTTGTCGGCAGCTCTGGTGAAAAAAATAAGCGCTTTCTCCTCGCTTTTAAAGTCCACACAGTTCAACTTGCACCCCATTCAGAGCTTTGGCATGATTGAGCAGCACCATGACTTACAGCCAGAAAGCACTACCATTCAAAAGATGAATGAAGGGATAAATCAATGTGTGCATTATGGGACGATTATTATTATTATTATTATTATTATTAATCAGCATTTCAAAAATAATCTTTAAACTAGTCGATCTGATAGGTGAATACGTAACAAACATGAAAATCTGACATACTGCAGAACCTAGGTACAAAATAACAGACAAGTCTTTGATGCTATTGGTGGTGCGATACAACACTGTACACGCTCTTATACATTAAACAGCCAATAGCGATGCTCCCAGTCCATGTGTCTAAAGAAGGGGAATTTGCTAGAGACAGGTATTTTTATACAGAGACAGTATATTTAATGCTGCGCCTATGAATGGAGGCTCAGTGATTTACATGGGACTGTGGCTGTCCTTGGAGGTGTTTCAGCAGAGCTACAGGTTAGCCGTCCATTGTGATGCCTTTTTATGTCTTAGTGTTTACATGCGTTGCCATGGTTTTGGCTCAATACACTGTTAATCGGTGTTTTCATTGAGCTGATGGAATACTTGTTATATTTAACTAAAATTCTAGTGTGTCATGACACTGGTTTTGTGGGTTGCTCTGTTGACTCGCACCTTCTGGGTTCAAATCTCACCTGTGCTTTGTGTATGTCTGTGTGTGTGTGTGTGGCTTGTATGTTCTCTCCATGTAGTTGTAAGTGTCTTCCTACTGTCCAAAGACATGCCGTTACTGGCCTATATAAATGGGTCATAGTTTGTGTGTGCCCTGCAATGAACTGGCATCTCACCTGGGTTGTTCCTCAGTCTTGTGCCATGCGCTGTCTGGGATAGGCCTGAGGCCTCTCGTCACCCCCACAAGGATATGCAAGATAGAAGACGGAGTGGTGTATTGAATTTCTATTGGCAGGCAGACAATATGGTCTGTTTATAGTATAGGAGATGGATGGATGGATGGATGGATGGATGGAGTGTATCATAAATTCTTTTTTTCACCGGGCAAAAACGTGGTGGCTCAGGAGTTAGCAGTAGCCTTGTTATTGTTGATAGCATTTTCTATGGAGCCCATATTCATAAAGCCTAATGACTGCTCTTATAATTCATTATAACACATTCAAAAAAATCATAGATGCCCTCATAATGCATTATAATGGTCACTATAAAAATTTAGGATGCTTTGTGCTGCATTAAAGTGTTTACAGTGCATTAGTGATGAGGCCTTCATAGACCATTTATAATGCATAATATACATACTATAATGCGATGCCTTTTTTAAATATAGTCGGCTTTATAATACTTTATGAATGCACTATAACGCATTACTCACGGCTGTGTGTAATGCAGTATAATGACTAAAGTGTTACTGTGTTGTCTTATACCTGCTGATCTGTGGGTTTCAGACAGAAGTGCATTCTGGATGTTCTCCCCGTGTTCCTCTCACCGTCCAAAGTGCTATGTTACTCAGAGGCCCAAAAGTACCCTTATTGTATGAGTGTCCTGTAACAGGCTGGTGTCCATTCCAGGATGTACCTCTTTAAATTTTTATGTCTTGTGCTGATCAAAACTTTAGTGCAGATGCATGGATGGAAAGGGGCATTTTTCTGTTGATGCAATCAATTTAGTAAAGTTTCCTGATTATTATTGACATCTACATTAAAAACTAAACAAAAGAAGAGGTACTGGGTGGCTGCGTCTTAACCTTCAAGTCACCGCGCGAGTTTAAAGATCTGGGCCCACCAGGAAATTGAATTCCTTCAAATTTCCTTATGATGGTCCTGTTAGGGACCATTAGGAGATAGCCTGCCCGCAGAGGGGTCCTTAATCTTTCATGATAACGGTACCGCATAGGAAGATATGCAGCCTGCTTATGACATTAGTGGGACAGCAAGGCCCTCCCTATTCCGCCGCTCCCAGTGACTTCAGAGAGCCGGAGGGAGTTCACTGGAGGTCTCTGTGCAGTGGCTGCCTCAAATCCTCGCTTAGCCGTATCCGGGAGCCGTGTGCAGACTGCGGTGTGGCACACAAGGTGACGAATGGCATTGCTTTGGCAGAGGAACCGGCTGTAAAGGCTTAATAGGAAAGGCAGCGACGGAGACCGTATGGCTGGAGCTGGAGGGGGCGTGGCCTGCTGGCGAGGCGTGTGGCTTCACATCCTGTCTGGCTTCCAGCTCCCGGCACCGGTGCTGGAATGCGACTGCATATACGTCTTTTGGTGCAGTGCAGTAAGGCAGTGCTGCGTCGCTGCCGTTCTTGGTGACAGCGCGCTGCTTAGCGTTGTTCCCAAGTAGTGGAACAATACTGGCTCATTGTGATTAAGGCGAAAATGACTAGCTCTGCAGTTCCCCGTTCATCCATTAACGCTGACGACTTCTTTTTGTTGGTCGCCTTCCATTTTTTATTTTTTTTGTCCCAAACGCACGCAGCTTTGTCAACATTTTCTGCTGACCTTTGGAGATCTCACTCTCCCCGCTTTCTCCTTTTCCCTCGCGTAGAACATGCACATCCCAGCTCCAGTGGAAAATCCATTCTCTCCGAGATAATGGCTGCGCGGCAATTAACGGCACGCTGGGTATTTCCGAGAAACCTCATTCTCATTTCTGTCTATATTTTCACATTTACTGTACTTCCAAAGAGGTGTTCAGTGGATATCCGGGCCTGGAACTGTAACCAATCTCTGTACCTGAATGAACCAATGCTTCACCTCAAGACATATTTTATAAATAAAAGCCTGTAGACTGCATGGGTGTGAATGCATTATTGTTGGTTCCACTGTTTGCGAAATTCTGTGAAGAGTGAGGTAAGCTTCAGGCGTCCACTTCACACAACTTCCACTTCAGCACAACCTTGGCGTGGCAGAGCCTGATATGTCAGGTAGTGTGAGTGACATTTCAGGGACTCTAATGACATTAAGTGTTTTCCTATGTATTTATAGAATGATCCATTTCGGGATAGAAGGTGGGGCATTCTAACAAGGCTGTGCGGTATTTTAGTGAACGGGTAAAGTGTCGTAGTCAAAGTGCGGTTCAGCTAAACGGAAAATGGACACAGCGAGCCTTGCAAAGATTCTAGAACGGCGAATGTTGGCCGTCTTGAAAACTGGTGATACGGGTGAGTGGAGCATTGATCAGAACTGTGATGCACACGACGTTCAATGACTCTATAACCTGGTAAGGATGAATTATGATGTCACTGTTCTGTAATAAAATTACAATAACTGGGTTGAATAAAAATTTACTTCTAGTTTCCAGAAATGATGTTGCCTGGATATACACTTATTCTTATTTAATTACACTTTACATATATTAAAGAATTCTTTGCAAGAACAAGGGACACTTATAGCGTACAGAATACATACAGTAATCTATAGTCATAAATTAGTAAATTACAGAATGAATGTCAGTTGCTTAATTTAATAAGTTTTTATGTCATAATTGATACTCCCCAGATTCTTTGTTGAGGGGAGGAAAATCTAATTATGTTTTGCTGTCCCTGTCGAGGCATTTCGTTCAGTACGTTGCGTGTGTTGCCCTGACTCATTCTCCTGGTAATAAACTAGCTGGGCTGGTGGCAGCGGCTACAGAGATGCTGAGCTTGTTGCATTGATTGGCCCTTACATGGCCTGGCCTGTTTGCTGTCTGTCAGCATGTTCATTGGTTGCAGAAATTTGCATGGCAGCGAATTTGTTTGTTATACCACGTGTTTAAAACTTACAAATCCAAACACATTGTTCTAGCTATATGAATAAAAGTGCTTTTATGGAGCGGTTCCTGATATTGAATCAGTATATGGTTCATTGTTAATGTTCCTTATATGAAGATATGAAGGTCCCTAAAATGATTCATATATTGTAAATCTTGCAGTGTCGCAGTGTTCTCAGAAACCTTTATGTCCAAGAACATAGAGCATCCAAGAACATTCCCTCAATACTTTGGTGTTTACCCACTGGTGATTGGTCAGCCACTGAAGTGGGCAGATAGCTCTGGAAGTGATTTGTGCTGGCACATATTAATGTAGATGTAGCGTAAACAGATAGCTGAGCTCCGCGGACGCGCCGTCTCGGATTCTCCCAGCGTGGCAGGAATCTCGCCGTTAATGCTGGGTGACTCGCGGTGCCCCTTGCCCGCGCCCACAGGATACGCATGGCAAGGACCAAAAGGCTGCTGCTCTGCAGGCTGCCCATGGCTAATGACATCAACCCTGTATGATGGTCCAGACTAGGTAGAACAAGTCAGTCTGGGAAGCCGGAGAATCATTCTGAGCGCTTATTGTACCCTTCACTGAAAAACTGACAGCTGCCACTCTGACAGGTGAAAACCAGTGGAGCAGAAGCTCTGCTAATGACACATTAATATTAATATAAATAAGAAGACCCCCCCCCCCCCTTTGCCTGGAGGATCTGTGTCTGCACAACGCCCCATTCTGGTGCTGACAACTGCCAGCGATTTGCGTGAATGCTAAGAGCATATGAACGATAAGGAAAGCTAAAGAGCAGGCTTTCTTCTCCATGGTAAGGTTCTCCTCCATATGTCAATCAAAAGGAACTCTTTAATTATATTTGCCTATATATTCTTATACACCCGTTCTACAAGTTGCATGTGTGGAGTCTGCGTGTTCTCCAGGTACTCTGCCCCCCCCCCACCCCCCCACATCCCTCTGCAGTCTAAAAACATGCTGATAATAACAGTCGTGCACTCATACTTAATGTATTAATTAGCCAGAAACTATTACGTACTGATTATTAATCGATAATCATGTTTCATGTATTTCATGCAGTTACTATATTTGTTCGTGATTTGTTACAAAGTTACTTGTGCCCCTTCAGTTAAAGTGTCTCCGTTTTTTTCATAAGTATTTACTATTTACCATTTTTTCACCCACTGGTCATTTTGTTTCATCGGTCATGCTTATCTAGGTGTGATGATACAGGTGCTCTAACTGCCACAGAGAACCCTCAGTGGTTCCCCCGGGTCTGCTGGTTAGCATCCTTGGGCTGCACCACAGCAGAACCTCAGCGAGTCCAGTCACAGCCACCAGGCTCCTCCTGGGGCACGCCGGCCCGGCCCCTCGGAATGCCCGCGGCCCCCGCGCTGAGCCTCCTGACTGGCACGGCGGTGCTAAGCTGATAGCTGCTTCAGCCTGCTTATCTGCTAGCTCTCCACATCACGTGCCCCACTGAGCTCTGCCGGTAGTAAGGAGACTGAGCTCAGATCCACTTGTGTGGCGGAATTAGAACCCAAGTTACCCTAGAGGGCCATCCACACTAGTCTTAAGCTGTGACAGGATGAGCCATTAACTCTTCAAACTCTTTCGAAGGAATTGTTAGGTTAAGGTGCCTGAATTACTGCCTGCTATAATGAATAAGTTAAGCCAGCCGGTTCCGTGTAGTACCATTCAGACTCCATGGCATGTTAAATCAGATGTAGTTTCTACCTTAACATTTTGCTCTTTATTACCATGTGTCAGTGTTCCTCTAGCACTCTCTCCTTTACTCCTTTACTCGTTTAGGTGTATGAATGTCTCTAGTGTCTCTAGAGATGAGATGTTCATCATAGCTGTGTGCTGGGACCTCAGTGTTGCTTCTGTATAAGTTAGTAAAAAATCAATAAATACAGAGACCCTTAACGAACAAATCTAAGTCGCTTACGCATCTTTTAATGGGTTGAGAAATTAACGATGTTTTGGCATGCTTTGCAGTGCTTCCCAGTAGCAGGACTGTACTGTTCAGTACCCTCTGGATTTACTGAAAGTCTAACCCAGTTCTTTGTGTTACTGGGCTGCGGTTGGAAAAAAGAAATAACTTGTCTGCGGAAAAGCGAATAAATGCAGTAATTATCACTGTGTCAGCGTGTGAGTTCTTCTCCCACTTGCTGTCCTACATGCGTCTGGGTGCCTTGCTGCCCTTGTTATTCGGGAGTCCCGGCTCAGTGGCTTTGGGAAGCTTGTGAGTTTGAACCCCATGCACAGCAAAGAAATCACTTCAGTCCTTGGTCCTTCGGCATCAAGTCCAAACCCCAACAGTCCAGATGTGCTGCATGCCAGCTGCCCCCATACCTCAGCTCCTGACACTCTGCTTCTCACATGTAAACAGCATATCTGTCTGAGTTTAGCACACGATAATAGGGTTGAATGAAAAGCGTCCAGTATGCTGGCCTGGGGTGGTACAGTCCAGCCCGCGATTGCCTACCCGTGACACTCCTGCGGGAGGTAGTAATGAACCAATTGGAATGGGCTGTCTCTGTCTCACACGCTATGCTTTTCAGTGTCATGTGAGTCATCTTCACATGCTCCGGAGTGATAGAGAGCATATAGTTATGGGCAGCAGAACCCCTGCTTTCCAGGTTCCGTATAAAGTACTGCGACGTGCGTGCTATGGGCGGGGGGGACTGGGGGGACTGGGGGATGTATCTGCTGCATCCCTGAGTGGTCTGAAGTAGAAGTCGCTCAGTGTTTAGCATCTGATGTCATAATCATGAGCCCAACACTCGCCCGTGACATTCAGTCCTGAGTGGATCCCTTTCACAAAGGACAGTAATGAGTAAATGAACTGCCTCTTGTTCAGTAAATTAAAGGTCGACACAGTCTCCCTGTTATACGAAAACCTTTGTAGACAAAACGTGACTCTTAGTAGCTTACCTTCTCGAACATCTTGGATCTTCTGAGCCCAGGTCCAGAATAGAGTTGAATTCGGAGCAGGAACCCTTTGGATATCGAGGGCAGGAATGAGAGGCTTTCTTCTGGTCTAGAACAACAGGATTCTATGACACCAGCCTTTGGCCCAACACGTCGCTGCTGAAAAGCTCACTGACAGAACAACAGACATCAGATACGTTACTGCTGCATTCCTGCCCCTTATCTTTGTTGTGATGCGTGAAAAGCTTTGTAATGATCGACAGCCAAATATAGCTGCCTTACACAATGCTGCCAAAGCGACAAAGGGATGTTTAGCAGATGAAGTTTAAGTGCATAATTGCCTTTGAAATTTTTTTGAATGGGGGGAATTTTGCCTCCCGCCCCAGCTTCCATTTTTGACTTTTTTTTTCTTCCGACAGAATAAAACATCTGTGGGAGCAAAAAAGGGAGAGAAAAAAAAGTCTGAAGGAAGCAGTGTAATGAAAACCGAATTCCTGCCTGTCAGCCCGTGTGTGTCAGGGCCGCTGGGTCATGTGACACCCGCCTCCTTGTGCTCGAGCTCACAGTAAAATGGCAATAAAGGCGAAGTGTTAGCGGCCCAGCTCCAGTGCAGAATGCTGGCAGCTGTAAATACAGGGTGCCATCACGGCACGAGCATCGCTTTTTTTCTTGTGATATTTCCGAGATGCTAATCCCGGCTTGTGGCGTTACATTGCCCGGTTCTCTCACTGGGGTACCTTGCCTCACGCTTGCCCTGCAGCTGAAGGGCCAATTTCACTGACCCTGCACCTACAGTAAGCAGTTAGCGTGCCTAGTAGTCTGCTGAGCACTGGTGTCCTGTTGAGTACTGGTGCTGAGCACTGGTGTCCTGCTGAGTACTGCTGCTGAGCACTGGTGTCCTGATGAACACTGCTGTCCTGCTGAGTACTGGTGTTGAGCACTAGTGTCCTGCTGAGCACTGGTGTCCTGCTAAAAGGTGTCCTGCTGAGCACTGGTGTCTTGCTGCATAGCACTGGTGTCCTGCTGAGCACTGGTGTCCTGCTGCTGAGCACTGGCATCCTGCTGCTTAGCACTGGCATCCTACTGAGCACTGGCGTCCTGCTGAGCACTGGTGTCCTGCTGCATAGCACTGGTGTCCTGCTGCATAGCACTGGTGTCCTGCTGAGCACTGGCGTCCTGCTGAGCTCTGGTGTCCTGCTGCTTACCACTGGTGTCCTCCTGAGCACTGGCATCCTGCTGAGCACTGGCGTGCTGAGCACTGGTGTCCTCCTGAGCACTTGCGTGCTGAGCACTGGTGTCCTGCTGCATAGTACTGGCGTGCTGAGCACTGGTGCCCTGCTGCATAGCACTGGCATGCTGAACACTGGTGTCCTGCTGTGCATGCGCTCTGCCTCCCGCTTGGGCAGTCTCTGCTGGTTTACCAACTGCGCTTAACGCACTGAGTCACCACATCCTGTCGTTATCGTTACTTCCACAGGAGCCTCCTAGGCTTCTTATGAAGTAGAATGAGAAAGAAAAAAAAAGGTCAGGGAAATGTAATCATCTGCAAACCTCTGGTGGATTGGCCTCTAGCTATAATTGCTGTTAATGTTTAATTAGAAAAACAGATCCTTTGTCTGGACACGCACCCACATGCGTGTGTCCTGTCAGGGAGGTCGCTTACTGGGGACTGCAGTGTGCACCCACATGTGCGTTGGTGTGTGTGCGTGTGTGTGTCCTGTCAGGGAGGTCGCTTACTGGGGACTGCAGTGTGCATCCACATGTGCGTTGGTGTGTGTGTCCTGTCAGGGAGGTCGCTTACTGGGGACTGCAGTGTGCACCCACATGTGCGTTGGTGTGTGTGCGTGTGTG